>RXPK01001168.1:0-103550 GCA_004143645.1 Protaetia brevitarsis
ATACAGATGGTGTATTGAATACTTTTTTTCTTTTTCAAATATGAGCAAATGGATAATGTTACGTGTTAATGCAATACGAAAAAAATGTTAATTCGGTAGTTAACTGAATAATAATAAATGTTATAAAGAAACAGACTACGTGTAATTCTTTGAACATGTACTTAATTTTCCATTAACAATTTTCTACCTTCTAATTGAATAATACAACAACATTATCCCAGACACAGTTTACTTGTTGTAGACACAACGAAGTAATAATTGTTCTCTATAATTTTATAATATTGGTTTAGGCACTATCAAATGTTGATTCAAAACTTATATTGTTTCATTTAACCTACCTGTAGTATTCATCGAATGACTATTTGCATGCAATTCAACACCTTTAGGTGTTAGCGAAAAAGATTTTCTTGTTAATGGAACCATTTTCGATTTTGCTTAAAATCACGTTACTTGATCGGGCGAGTTTTTAATTTCATCGATGGATCCATCGATTACTGTATCATTAATGTATTAAACGGTGATATACTGTAATTGATAGATCTATGGATGAAATTAAAAATCCGCCCGCACATATATTGCCTAATTAGGGAGACTATAGTAGGTAATAGAAGAAAAACATTTACGGCATTATATACTAAACTTATATTAGCTTAATAACATAACTAAAAAATTATAAGGTTTTATCATACATTTACAAAGGAAGTACAATTTAACGTTCATTAATAAATCATTAATACAATATTTAACCAAAATTCGTTATCAGCATTTACAGATTTCGTAATACTACCCACCAAATAATCATTATTTTCAACGGAATTGGTTTTTATCATATTAATCGATTTACTTAAACAATTAGAGGCAAAATGATTTTTACGATTACATTTATCACATATTTTACCATAAGCTGGACAACTGTTTTGCGCATGCGTAAAATGACAACGTGTACACCGACCTGTTCTAGAATTGTTCGAATCCGTTACAAACGATCTTATTTGAAGTTGCCCGGACACCTCTTTCCAATGATCTTCCATCCTTGTGCGACCCTTGGGTGAAACGTGTCTTCTGTCTTGCTCCTGCATCCGGCTGTCGATCGATGTGTTTTCTAGCCTAATTTCAATATTATTTAAAATTTCTAGAACTTCCTTTCCTATACAATGTAACAGCGTCGCTGCTTGTATTTCGGCTGTTTTCCCACTGCAAGCACTCGCGATAGAATATAATTCCCCAATCTTTGAATTGCCTCCAGTTTTTTGCTAGGTCGCCCTCCATTTTCATCTTCTCGGGTTGAGATATATTCTCCATTTTGTTTTGTTTCTTTCTGACACTTTTTTTTTATAATTTGTTGCACTTTTTCTTCCTTTCACTGATTTTTTCTGTATTTTGTTTGTTTTTTATTCTGACTGCGCCATGTTATATGTATATACCGCACGATGGGTTTTGATTATCTTTATTATTCAATATTAATGTTACAGAGACTTACAAACATAGGTCTTATTGCTACGGAGGTTGGATACTGACTGACTATATGCATGTGCGATCACCTATATGTAATAGTATTAAATATTACATTTCATTGAGTTAACACCGATAGTAAATATTTAAAGAACACCTTTTTCAAATGTCAAATCGACAATTTGTGGGATTAAACCAACAAGATAAAATATTGGTTACGCCTGAACACTATAATCTTGTTAAATTAACTCTAAAGTGTGCAACAATATAAATATGTTTGTTTCAAATAGGTGCATATGATTCACTTAAATGCAACATGGTTAAATCAATGCTCAAATTCGTGACACTACGAAAAATGTTGAAATAACCATTTCATTTCTCTCAGTATATGAAAAAGAAAAACGTCCCAATATGGTGGGATGAGGAATGTTCGCAAGTTATACGCATAAGAAAGTTAGCTAATTATATATTTTTAAATCCACATACTTTTTTTTAAAACTATTTATTGATTAATTAATACAAAAAAGTTAATCTTACGAACTAAACTTATGTCTAAGACGACTCGAGCGGCAGTGTGTGAAAAAACATTGTTAAAACAGTAGCACGGATTTAAATCTTATCGTAATGTAATTCTTAGAAGTTAATACACTGTATTTTTGACATAATGACATAATTATACGTATTTATACGGGTAGTAAGAATATAACTAGCTCTGGAAGATTTCAAAAATAACCAGACATTAGAAAAGTATATTATGTACCAAGAAACCATAGAATATTCTAAGCGTTTCCTCAAATACAAAAAGAGGGAGAGTTGGAAAAAGTTCTGCAATAATATAAATAAGCCGATTACAGATATCTGGAAAAATATCAAAAAATTTCACCGATCTTGGTCAGATCATAGTGTATTAAAGACAGAAACAATCAACCAAATTCTGTGTAAATTATCTCCCGATTTTGTACAATCCAAGCATACTAAGGAAATTTTACCTTCCATCGAGCATTATCTGCTCAAAGCCATTACTCTAACCGAGATGAATAACATTCTAAAGAGTGTGGAAGATACATCTCCCGGTTTAGATGATATTAGTTATCCTATGATAAAAAATCTTCCTGATAGCTTTAAGAACTTACTAGTGGAAATCTATAATGACATATGGCTTAGAGGAGAATCGGCTGAGTTGCTTAAAGATGTGATAATTGTGCCTATAATTAAAGCACATAAAAATCCCAATATCCCTGAATCTTATCGCCCTATTGCGTTATTATCTTGCATTACTAAAGTTTACGAACACATTATAAAAGAAAGACTATTAGTGGTGGTTAGAGTCAACAAATGCATTACCAGAAAGACAGTATGGTTTCAGGAAAGCTAGAGGAACTATTGATACACTCACGAATCTTATTACTGATGTGCAGAATAACTTAGCGCAAAAATGAAATAACTGGTGTCATGTTTTTAGATTTTAAAAATGCCTATGGATGTGATGATTTAAATATACTAGAAACCAGGTTAATTGATGTAGGAGTACTGATATCTTTCGAGACTTTCACTTATTACTGTTTCACTTAGTTGTATTTTAAAACTAATTAGATATAATAGAAAAAGGATATAATATGTAGCAGCAGACAGCCAGACGATGTCCAGGTGATGTAGGAAATCTCTGCATTTGGCAAGTCCTTCAAGGCATTTTCCTTTAGAATTTTCCCTTCAGGAAATAAAGATGGTCAGCAGTGATACACCTACACATCGAACATGAATATTAGAATTTGAATAGTATATTTTTACAATAGTTATTGACAGATCAAATTTGGATCCACGTTGAATTCAAGTGAACAGTTTTACAAGGTATTTATTTTATTCAAATTTAGTCTAATAATGTTTGTATATGCATTGGCAGTCCAATTGCTTTGATATGTCAACAGAAAGACATGGGAATTTGCTGGAAATTGAGTTCTGTAACAATTCTATGTGTATAAATGGTTGCCTACTTTTTAGGTGCAGTAATGAATTTTAAGATTGTTAATTTTACATAATAATAAGTGTTTAAAAATTTTAAATGTATTTTTCTCATGATCTACTGACGCCTACCTTTATCATATTTCAATTGTAAGGTGATTCCAGATTTTGTAATTATTATTTATTTTTCATTTCGTTTAAACATTCGACAGTCCATTCGATCACATGGGCATTCTCATATATAAAACAATGGATGTTTCCCTCTTTTCGCTTATATTAACGGATTTTCACAGACAGTTGGACTCCTTGACGAAGACAATCGCTTTCAAGTCAGTTAAAACATTTTCAATTCGAACCATTCACTAACCGAGCTTTGTTCGAGGCCGACCTGACTCAATTTTGTTCTCATAAAATTTAACGGCTATTTCGTAAAAATCCAATTTTATCCCAAATTACAACCTAAAAATAATTGTTAATTGTTAAACAAAGTTTTTCACATAAATATTATCCAAAATACCTGCAACCTTTTGGGTAATTTTTCTTCAACGACGATTTTCCTGAGTCTCCTGTTATGTTCCTGTCCTGAACGAGCCATTTTTCCGTGATCTGATGTAACTACGATGTACGGGGGCCCTTATTCGACACCTGAACAGTCCCGTCCACACCGATGTCTGCAGAATTCGTCTTTGTAGAAGGTATCCCTCGTTAAATCTAGCTACTCGTTATTTTTTTTATGTCAACGCCCCTCGATCGGAAATTTCTCGCCCTGCATGCCATCTGGCTGGTGAGAGAGCACACTTCTAATTCAAAATTAATAAAGATAGATGACACTGGGATGTATAAAATTTGATTTTTTCTAATTTAATTAATGTATTTCCTTTAAAATTTATTTTTTTAATCCGGGCTGTATGCTACTGTGTAGCGTTACAATATATATACAAACTTTTGTGTAGTGACAAGCGTACTATGTACTAAACAAAGTTAGCAGAATAGCAGTTGAAGACCTTACGAGTATATATTGGAAAAAGAAAGCTTCTACGTTACTCGCTTCTGCTTATAGATTTTCTTCAATGTTTCACAGAACAATGTATCAATCCAACCCAGCCAAGATTTCATTCTTTGATTTTCAAAATTATATTAACATAGTTCTACCGGACTACAATGGTCACGATAAACCATGATAAAATGTTACATACATCCATTTTGAGCGACCTAGCCGATGCATTAGTGTTATATACAGACGGATCTAAGTGTGTGAATAGTTGTGGTCACACGACAAAGGACAATGGCAGTAAAATTTAAATTAGACCCTAAATCTAGTATTTACGCAGCTGAGGCGGTAGCAATTCTGGAAGCGTTGAAATATGGATTATCAACCGATCACAAGCATCTAGTGATAATGACGGACTCAATGAGCGTTTTAAAATCTATTCAACAACAAAAACACATTTTTGGCTTGCACCCAATTACGGTTGAGATAATAGAAACTATAAATCAACTAAGATTAAAATCAGTAACCGTTGATCTATATTGGAATAGGGGACATTGTGGAATCCAGGCCCACGACGCTGTTGACGAATTGGCGAAGCAAGCTTGTAGGGATGGAGAATTATACATACCTATTCTGACTATGTCTGATTTAATATCACATACTAAAGAAGCTATTTTAAAGACCAATTGGGACAGATATTGAAAAGAAACATATACCGCACATATGACGCACTACAACAAATACCAATTCATGGTATATAAAATATCCAATATCACGTGTCTACTGTACAACCTTATCTAGACTAAAATTTGGACATGGAAGATACCCCGCCCATCTGCACAGATTAAACATAATAGATTCACCAAAATGTATTTGTGGCTACGAACAAGGTGATTTGAACCATCTCCTCCTAGCATGCCCTAATCATTTAAATGTAATAAATGAATTATATGAATATCTAGTGTTGAACTCCATCCCATTACCAACCAATGTCATAACCCTATTAAATTTAAATAGTAAACCAATTTGTGATAAACTTATGGAAATTATAAAAAAGACTAAACTACTCATATAGTTCTACTATACAGCATACCCCATCCTAATAAGTCCTCTGTGGGTTAACCCGTTAACCGTTGGCCGATTTCAAGCCCCAGGTTGTGAAGTGTGTATCCCTGTGCAATCCTATTACGTTGGCATATGGGCTTAGATCCCACAGAAGGCAAAAAAAAAAAAGAAACACCAAACACACGTTAAATAGGGTAAATACACCGTAAACAAAGTTCGGGAATTCAAAGGAAAACAGAATAAGTAGTTTGCAACAATTGTCAACAAATACGTCACAACTCGTCATGTCAAACGATCACGGATCCACACCAAGATAAGATATAGATTTCTACTATGACACATACTGATTATTTCTAATGCGGCAGCAATAGAGGGCGCGCAATATCAAGTTTCTATCCCCTGGGCGAAATACCCCACTGTCCGCCCGCGCCGATAGAACGTAAAATATCGATTGATGTATTTCTTTTCTGCCCATTTTATAAATTGAATGTGGTTTTTAGTATTTGTTTAAATCGTCCAGGTGCTTAATGGATAATGCTTAATTGAACACTCTTAATTATTGTAAATATTAAACAGACTTTTGGGACAGAATTAGTAGTAGTAACACTGTGTAGGCTTTCACGGCCGGTGTAACTATAACTAGCAGCTTCTTGCAGGTTTCGCCGTGTGTCAAAACTTTCGTTCGACGTTTCGCTGTTCATACTGACAGCTTCTTCTCAGAAGCTGTTATTAGTAGTAGTAGTTATTTAAAGGATTTAGTTGGTGATAAAATAGATCTATATTTGGCAATAGTATTGTTTTATTGTTCACAGATCTCACGTACGTAGAAAAATATTAAAAAGGCAATAGAATACGTATCACATATTATACCTGATGTGTTTGTATGCCGATATAATTTGTGCAAAATTAACAGCGGGTACTGCATGCCCTCGCAAGAAATGAGGGATTTTTCGACAACAATAATAATATGTAAAATATTAATTAATGTAAAATATTAATTAATCTATTACACATAAGAAATATTTCAAAATATACATAAAATAAATATTAGAAAATCATATTGAACTAACCATAAAACAATGTATGGTGAAATATTAAAAAAGAAAACCGTCGTTTATGATAATAGAATAAAAACAAACAGATGAACGTGAACATAAACCAAAAGAAGATTCGGAATTGACTAAAAAAACTTAAGCGCAGTATTTTGGTGTATCGCACTGAGATAGAAGTGCTCACAGAATTATATATGCAACACTTTCCTTATTTCCTTTGATTATTATTGCTTGCACTGCTGTCAATTTTAACCATTGATTTTGCACTAATTTTATCGGCATATGCAATGGTAGTTATCTTATTAAAATCTTCTTAAGGTAATTCCTTGGATCCAACGCAAGTATTTTGAAACTTTTGTGTATAGAGCGTACTGGTTCACATCGCATCCTATTTGGTTGCGCCGTGCCAAGCTTACTATCCCTCGGACGTAAAACAAGGACGAGGAAGTCCTTCTGAAATATAAGCCACTACCGCTGTCTCCGCGACAAACACCTGCATCTGTGGAATATCGAAATGAGTTATTTTTAATGCTAAATACAAAGGAAATAATAGGAATAATTGCATTATGTGCCAACAAAATGCAGAAGTAAATTACGCAATCCTTTATTTTTATAAGTCATTATAAACATACACTCAGAAAAATGCATGCATTGGTTTAAAAAAAACGTTTGTTGTTATTTCATTTTAGTTGAATCAGATACATATTCAGGGATTTCAACAAAAATTTAGTTGTTAGTTGTAAGATCAAGATAAAATGTGTCTTAAAATTTTAATGTCACTGCAACATAAACATTATGAAAGAAATTGAAGACTGTTGAACCGAATTATATTTTGTGTAGGATACAACATGCGCGTTAAAACAACATCCCAGGTTGCAGAGCGACGTAAAATACGTTTAATAGACGTTGATATCACATATAAGACGTAATAATAATATAATATATAATATGCAAGCGACATCATTTTTAGAAAATCAAAGATATTTTGGAAATTAATGAGTTTACCGCTAAAGTATATTTTACATTATTTTTTATAATTCGGGTTATGAAGCACTTTGAAGAAGTCCAAATAATTTTGACATTATAGAAAAATTATAATCTTCCAACAATTCATGAAAAACTTTTTGACGTTTGGGTAAACATGAATAAGACAATTGAAAATTAATGGTAAACAAAAAGGAAAAAATTAAGTTTCTGAAACGTAAATGCATCTTTATAATTTTAAAATTAAAAATCGACATACTCTAATACACTAAGAAAAATAGGCTAAGTAAAGTGTTTACTTGATAAAAAATTATTTACAAATAGATAAAGTTTTACTTGGAACTATTCTCGTTAATTATTACTTGCAACTAAACTATGATTATTTAAGTTTTGCTGCCACCCCGTGATTGTTTTACTATTCCTGATTGGCTAGTGCGGCGGAGTAATGAAATAGTCCCCGAGACGGCTAACCCGCCTGTGTACTCTGGTACACAGTAAGCTACTTAATAAATATTCACTAAACTTCCTCGTTTCCTACACTACCTACAGTTGAACAACAAATTTAAGGTAAGTATATTGTATATTTATAGCAAACCACTACCTTTTATATATCAGGTATTTAGTGAACGTGCATTAATGATACTATTTCCTTATCACAAGTAATCCAAATAGCTTGTATTAATTGAGGTTAATAATGAAGGTGTGATAGCCATTATAGAATAGCTCACTCACGCAATACACCTACAACTTGACAAGGGCAAATCTTTGCTTACTACAACTACATATATTCTTTGGCTTAACTACTTCAGTTTAATTATTATAAGTGACTTCATAAGTTATCGGTAAGAAGCAGACCGTAGGTAACTTAAGAGATTAAGACTTCGATTGCTTCTTGTTAGTATCAGTGTTTAGTATCTCTTTTTTTACTAGTGCTAAGTAATCCGTGCTTTTGTCCCCTCTTCAGCTGAACTTTTTACTTACGATAATTGTATTTTTATTTATGATTATTAAATTTTTTTCTCAGTGTAAACAAAAAAAAATTGATGAAGAAAATATAAAATAAATAAATTGAAGAAATTCACCTCCGCCTATGTAACCAGCACAAATTTTATCGCTCGAGTAAAACTGCTGATAGAAGTCTGGATCCATAAATTTCCTGCACTGTTCTTGAGGCTGGACGGGTATTTCCAACTTCTGCAAAACATCCGGCTGCTCAGAATCCACTGTTATGTATCCCCAACCGGCAATCTGATGTGATAAACAACATCCTATATGATCACTCTTAAATTCTAAAGTTGCATTATGCTTACCACAGCTGTAACATTCTCTCGGAATTCATTTTCGTCGTTGGGGTTACTCCAATCGAGGCAGGCGGGTTGAACTTGTGACGTAACGTCTAATTTGTCCACCTCCACTAAGGCTATGTCATCACGGAACTTCTGAATTTTACCTTTATAGTCTCCGTGTATGTGCAAATTGTTGATCTAAATAAAAAACGAGTACTACTAACGAATATTTGCTGAACATTATGGTAATAATAATATTTATTTATTGTCCAACAGACGCATCCAGTTACAGGATAATAGACTTAAAATAAACAACATACGATATATAAATATCCAATCACTCCCTCAAAATTTGATTGATTCCAAACAATTGTTTCGGGAACACGGGAATTCCCATTATCAACCGAAGACCGAATGAAAATTGTAGAAATAAGAATGACCTGTTACCTAAACATGCATTGCTATCTTCCTCTAAAAAGCAGACATATTTACAAGTGCCTTTCTACCCTCATAAAAACATCAAACTCGAGTGCCGCAGGGTGCCTGTTTCCTTATTCAATAAATTATTTCAATTTTTTTTTCATATGCTTGTATATGAATTATATTGTATGATGTATATGATTGTATATTTTTCACCAATTCGAAGTTTTCTATGTCGATTTTATGTTCGGAATCGTCTATATGTTGCACAACGCTGGATGATTCTAGTCTACCAAATCGATAACATGCAATGTGCTCTTTAAACCTAGTTCTAATTGAACGCTTTGTTTGTTCAATATAAATTTTATCACACCCGCTATAACCGATTTTGCAAATGCCCGATGTTTCGTTGGGATGTCCAAGTAGCACATTTAGTTCTAATTACCACTGCTATACACACAACTACTTCATTATAGTCAATGTTACGTAATTTTCACTACAATTATCAATTGTGAAGGGATATCTACTTAGATGACATATCTGTAGTTGCAGCTACGTCGTGGCCACGAAATAAATTACTTTAACGTTTATTACTTTATGATACTAATAAAATAGTAACTGTTACGTCATTTTTACTTGTTGAGTCACTCTAAAGTTAATTCGTGCACATAGTTACAGATTAAAAGTCGACTTTACTGACACATACTACCAAAGTCTGACCTTATGGTAATCATGACCTGCTAGTAATATATTCAGTAGAATTAAACTGAGTAGCACATAGATATTACCTACCAAAGTTATAGACATTTTTTTGGGTTACAATTATGTAATCATTACCTCCTAGGGCGACTATATGTACCTTTCACCAAAAAGTTACATTTGACTATCACCTTAAAGTAACCATTTCGAATATATACAACTTTATAGGAAATTTAACTATAAAGTAGTAGAGTTTAAAAGTTTTTAGATGAGCAGTGGTTTTGCTAGGTGCAATATAAGCGTAATGGGTCCTAGGGTTTAACGCAAGCTAGCTTATTGAGGCTTCGATACACTTCGCATACGTCATCGAGGCTCGTTGAGATCTCGGTGCGATTTCCCGAGACCTGTATTGAAACCTCGTCCACCGCGAAGGACACAACTATTAACCAGTCTTTCTAATAATAATGTTAAAACACAATATGCGGATTTCCTCTTTTTGTTTTTATTACGCATGTATATTTTATCTCTGGTTTTATTTATGTACTGCTCTGTTTTTCAGAACCAAATGCCCGGGATTTCAAAATTTTATTTTCTTTAGTTCAGTACAATTTATTATTATTTTTTTAAATTTATGTTTTCAATTTATATTATTATTTAGCCTGTCAGTTTACGATTTTTTTTTTTTCTTTTTTTTTTTCAATTAAAATCAATTAAAATAAAATAGTGGTTTCAATACACCCAGCGACCTCTCTGATAAGTGAATGAATACTGTGACAAGTGACTTCCTACCTGCTAGGTAGCACTGGACGCTTCAAGGAGCACCAGATCGCCTGTCAAAATCATACTCCCGACACTTTCTAACAATAGACTTCTCACCTAACGGGCGCACCCTCAAAGCCCCTTCTCGGATTATTAAAATTTGAAAAAAGTAATTATCGAAAATCGATGTAAGAATACTAACTGTACAAATAAAAGAAATGTTTCAAACCAAAACAAGCTTAAATCTCTATTATATAGTTACCAAATGCTAAGGTCTATTCACTGTAAGAATGCAGCGTTACATTAGATAGGCGAAAGATTTACGACTTGCGATTGGCTAATAGACGAGGCGAATTCACACATACGAAAAACATTTTATGTAGCAAATGAAATTTAAGTTGGATAAAACAAAATATTTTCCGACATCTATGACATTTGTCAATCCTGGTGTTGGTTTCAGCTCTGTATTTGCGTGCTTATTGCTTTTTTGTGTCGTTCGTGTGGTTAGTGCAATTTTTATAAGCAAATTGTTACAAAAATAGTTCTTCTTAGAGCTCTACTGAATACTGTTGAATATTTGAAGGTATTGTTTTAATAACTATATAAAATGATAGTGATGACATAGTGTATTTTACATCAATTTTAGTATGGCAGATGAAGAGGTATTTGATCTACCTGCAGGATCATCAAAAAATCCTCAGGGAAAACATATTAGCAGTAAGCAAAGGATAATGGCTTATAATTTGTATCTGGAGCTTAAGCGGGACAGTTCTAAATCGGCAGCAATTAAATTGACTGCAAAGCAACTTGGGGTGGGTGAAAGAACAGTGTGGAATATTGTAAAAGAAAAGGAGACCACAGGAGTTATCAGTTCACCCCCTAAAAAACGTCTTCGTCAAAGTGCATATGATTCCTTGGACGAAGCAGATAGGTCAGCAATTAGACGACACGTACATTCCTTTTTCTTGCAGAACGAATTACCTACGTGCACAAAACTATTGGGTGTAAATATAATATTATCCATTTATCTTACATTTACTTCATCGCATTGTATCTTACAGGTTATTAATGCAGATGACACTTTGCCAATATTGAAAAGAACGACGCTCTGGAAAATTTTAAAAAAGTTAGGATTTAAGTGGATGAAGCGAAGTGGCAATAGTGTTTTAATAGAACGACAAGATATTGTATTATGGAGGCGTCAATATTTAAACAACATTCGGAAATTTCGTGTTAGTGGTAGAAAGATATATTATTTGGATGAAACTTGGGTTAATGCAAGTCATACAAAGCAAAATATATGGGCAGACACCACAGTACTCACTGCAAGACAAGCATTTGTGGAAGGAGTTTCAACGGGACTGAAAAACCCTTCAGGAAAAGGGAAACGTTTAATTGTTTTACATATTGGTAGCGAAGATGGTTTCCTTGAAAACGGTCTCCTTTTCTTCGAATCCAAGAAAACTGGAGATTATCACGAAGAAATGAACAGCCAAGTGTTCACGGAGTGGATGAGAAATGTGCTTCCTTTTCTGGAACCAAACTCTGTTATTATTATGGATAATGCTCCCTACCACTCAGTCAGAAGAGAAAAAAAGCCTATCATGGCATGGAAAAAGCAACAATTAATTGAATGGCTTCTTGCAAAAGGAATTATTGTTGACAACACTTTGTTAAAGGTTGAGTTGCTTGAACTTGCAAGAAAATATATTAACGATAATCCCATCCCATATGTTATTGATCAAATGGTAGAAGACAGTGGTCATACAATTTTAAGATTGCCTCCTTATCACTGCAATCTGAACCCCATTGAGCTTATTTGGGCTCAAGTAAAGCATCATGTCGCAGCTAACAACAAAACTTTTAAATTACCTGAGGTGAAAACCTTACTTATTGAGGGGCTTAACATTGTAGATAGTAGTGCATGGAGGAATTGCATCAAACATGTTATTGAAGAAGAAAATAAGATGTATCAACTCGACAATGTTGTTGAAGATATGATCGAAGAATTCATCATAACAGCAAATACCTCATCATCATCAGATCCGTCATTAGAATCTGATTCTGAATGATAATTGAAACGTGCATTTTGTTCTAACTATTATATATTGAAATTGAAGTTTCCAGAAACGCAAATTAAACTTACATTATATTTAGGCATATGCTATATTTTCATACTTATACCTTAAGGTGTTTTATCGTTTTTTATTATGTTGCCTCTGCTTTATTGTTGTTGTACAATTTTTAAGAAGTACATTTGTTTCTACGTTGTATTCAGTGTAGGCATATTACTTGACAACTAACATTTAACATGTTTTAGTCTTGACTGATTTGTCCATAGAAAATTCATTTTAAATTATTATCCTAACATTATGTGTATTAATTTTTATTCTTACTATACTACATGGTCACATGTTAATTTATTTTAATCGTAATTTGATTTTTATCCTCTATTGTGTTTTATAAATTAATATATTATACTTTATAGCTTAATAAAGACGAATTGCAATTGTCGAAACGTCGCATATGGAATAGAATAAACATAGTTTCACCGAGATTGGACAAGTTTTTTGGCTATCGTTAACTACCCCCGTAAGATTCCCGAAATGTATTCACTGTTACTTTATTTGTATTATTTTATCACCTTATATTATGACTATAACATTCTAAATAAACTACTAAAAGCGTAGTGATTTCATGTTATCCTTTCCTATTATTACAAAATTTGATAACCAAACTTTTTCGCTTATGACACTGACAATTTACAATTTGAATTTGCCGCTAATTTTTCATTCTTCGGTGTAATTTGGGCGCCGATCGCAGCGCTATCTACTGCATTCTTAAAGTGAATGGAGTATAGGTTTCATCATCATTGAGACTCTTTGATCACAAGGTACGTATGTTGGAATCAGTAAATAGTATATAAAATAAATTATTTAATTCAAAAATACGTTTTCGAACTTTCCTGGCACTTTAAATGACCATGAGGTTATGGAAATGTCAGATTAAAATTTAATTAAATAAAAATAACGGCGCCATCTACCCGTCAATAGCAGAAACTAAATTTTATAGAAAACGATCAACTGTGATTATCGATATTTGTTAAAAATAGCTATTTTATCATAGACCCACTCAATGATTTTTTATATACAACCCTTAAATATAAAAATTCCTAAAATACTAAACTATATGGCGGTTGATATAAATCTAACTCCGAATTAACGTATAGTGAAATAGATCAAAAAAATCTAAATTTCTGATTAATATTGAATGGAAACTGATTAATTCTTTTCTGCTTTACGTGAGGTAATTACTTGATGGAATACTAACTTGACCCTACATGACGAACTGGCAATTCTCTGGGTACAGGATAGACTTTTGATTGAACAGGGCCCCCCGTCTCGGTCAATAGCATGGAATGGCAATCTGGTCAGGATTCTTCGTAGGAAAATTTTTATAGGAAATTCTTAACAATTTTACAGGTATATAGTAAGGATTTAATTATTCAGGAGGGATATCGATACTTTTTTAGGTAAGCACTTCTTGGAACTTTGATATATTTTTTAAAATGTAGTATAAAAATCGTTATAGGAATTCGATACAACCGTTGTCTCTCGTGGCCACAGGCAGAATGAGGATTCAAACCAGATTTTCCAGTAAACAGCCTTCGATTATTATCGCTAACAGGGAAGCCAACTTCAATTGAAAGATATCACTAACCGACATTCAGATACCGTTATTTTCTTTAGTTTGAGGAGAATACGACAAAAGTTACCAAATAGACATCCCGAAGAATGAAAAAATCTCTTCGAGTAAAATATAATACAAATACATAAATATACCAGGTAAGCTTGAATTAACATAGGAAATAAAGTTTACATTATAATTAAGGCAATATTTAGTACCTAATGCTAATATTATCCAGTTTAAATAGCTATTTTTAACTATAATTCAAAATTCGCCTGTAAATTAGGCAACTGAATACACGCTTGACTTTTCAATTACTTCTTCATTTGGTTTTGAAACCTGTTCTAAATGACTCTAAATTCGATTCCATACCTTTGATACCATAGCAGTATATACCCTGAAAAAAACGTAAATCGGTACTGAAAACATTTGGTGTATTAAGGAAGTATAAGTTAGCCAACAGCGTTTTTTATCGTATGATTAATCATTGAATTTCAAACTTGATGGAGTAATTTGCGTGATTTGTTTATTTGTTCATTTATTACGAGTACTTCGTTACTTCTGTTCCAATAATTGTGCTTTAATTTAATATCACTTACACTTCTCTTTTGAATTCCATTTTCCTTTATATCGAAGTCGCGATAGTATTTTCCGGCCACGATGGTGAAATAGCTCTTATCATATGGGACCCCTTCCGAATCGGTGAAGCAATGTGCGGCTAAAATTAAAAAAAAAAGACTATTAGGTATAGTGTACTCTTCGTCGCGATAAAGCAATATCGACCGATACCTGATAAAATATACAACGTGGAGATGATGGTCCCGCCGCAAATAAGTTCTTTTTGCCCTAAAGAAGTATTGTAGACAGCCGCCACCCAAGGGTATTCCCATATTTCGGCGGAAACGACTGCCAATTAGTAAAGTTTGTACGTTTACTGTCTTCCTTCCGCACTCTAAAAAAAAAACCTTAATAATTGTTAACAGTCGTTCGTGGTTTATATATATAGGTGTTTCCATCAAGTGAATGAGAAATTATTAAAATAGTAGTGAGTTTGTAAAACTTGCAACAAATAAAATCCCGGTCTAGTCTACGGTCATCCGGAAATAAAAATGAAGATTTAATTTATTTTATGAAAAATGATGAGTTTGCTGAAATAATTGACAGCATAGTAAATAATAAAAAGAAAAATCATCTAAAGGAAACAATAAACAGAGTACAAAGAGCAGAGTACACCGAGTAAGGACAATGGATGAGTCATAGGGGTCCAAATTTCTAAACCTAACTTCACTTCAAACAACAGCTTCCCGAAATGGCAGTTTGTTATTGTTTGCGTTCGTATCTACACAAATTAGTTTACTCATCCGTTTAATCTACATGATTTACTTGTTTTATTTATTTATTTTACGTATTTTATTAGTTTTGAATTACCCCTGCAGTTTTAAAAACATTTAATGAACCATGATATTCTTGTGTAAAATTATATTGTTAGGTTTAAGTGAAATAACCGTCAAAGAAGACACCAATGGGTATCATGTTGTAGTGCCAGTCACTCTGGCAAGATAAATTGTGATGCTAACGATGGTCGCAGTTTCTTGGGATTTCCGAATGAATCTAATATACACAGAGATTCAAAATGATTGCCAAATCCGCTCCTATAGATAGTAACAGGGTGTAGGTATATGCCGCGTGTTTGTAATGAAGGTTTGAACTAAGTCAGTGTTGGAACATAAGAAAGTAAACGGATCTGTCATAAATAAGGAAAACGTAACCTATATTTGAACTCGCATTATATAAACGACTATGGATTGGTGTTTGTGCTTGTAAAAATGAAATGTAATTAATTTAACTTTACTAAATTATGATTTTACAATTCAGTACTGACTGGTGTTTAACTAAATTTATTTATTACTTTAAATTATAACATACAATTAGTATAATTATTAAGTGACAAAACTGCATCTCTCACTTCTTCTATGGTATGCATGCGGTTTCTATAGATCCTATTTTTTAGATAGCCGAACATGAAGTAATCTAATGGGGTTAGATCAGGCGATCTTGGTGGCCATCTTTGTGCTCCAACGAATCTGTCAGCAAAAAACTGTTGAAGATATTGGCAGGTTTGTCGAGCAGTATGTGCTGGAGCATTATCGTGCTGAAAATAACCTGCTTCAAGCTCATTTTCTTGTAACTCTGCAATAAACAATTCCAACATCTGTTGGTAACGTTGGGCTGTTACAGTTTCCTCGAAGGAAATTGGCCCTATTATTCGTTGCCTGGATATAGCTAACCAAACTCCAATTTTTACGGGATGCAATTGCGTTTCTCGAAATTCGTGTGGATTTTCTGCAGGCCAGATACAATAGTTTTGTAAATTGATATAGTCTGTTAGATAAAACCAGGCTTCATCCCAGAAAAATGATTTGTTTAGCAAGTCATCATCCCTTAAATTGTTATTAAACCAATGACAATATTCCAATCGCCTATCGTGATCTAATGGTAATAATTCCGTACCGTAGAAACTTTATAGGGATGAAATGTAACTTTCTTTTGACAGCTCATTGCTCTGAAGTGTATGATAAGCTTTAAATCATAAAATGTAATAAAACATTTCACTTAATGTTCATATTGATTTTTTTACCTGTTTGTTGAGCTATTACCACAGATAAATTTCCTTATTTTCTTACAGTATTCAGAAATACTATTGTTGGTGATATTAGATGTAAATATAAACGATTTGAAAAAAAATTATAAGATAAATAATCGAAAGATACTACAACACGCACGCCAATGTCGCTAAATGTCAAAAAAAATCATTTAATGTATGAAATTTGTATGTAGCTAACTTCGCTCATTAAATTGGTAATAAGTATAGATAAATTTTTCCGGAAAACAGTTTTTTTCTTGCGACAATCATTTTGAATCACATGGTATATGACACGACAAGAATTAAGAAAGGACATGAATAAGAAGAACTATTATCGTTGTGCAGAGATTCCTAGGTCACATTAAATCAATTTATTTCTTAGATACACATTTTAAGCTAGATTGCTATTTATCGCAATAACTAACCCAATTCATTTTATATTCACTTTTTAAAATAATGTGATTTTGGTTTGAGCTGCATTATATTGGTATAAATTTTAATCGCATTTACTCACAGTATAGACAATTCGATATTATATAGTCTGCGTTTGAATTCTATCCACTTGTGCACCCCCGGACATTATTGTCGACAAACCAGTGCAGGGTCGGATGTTAGAAATGAAGTAGTCGAATAAAAAGGAACACTCTTTGTATAGCACAGAACGAGATAGTCATAACTCTTGAACCCTAATTAAAAGTTATTCTGTATTCGTGTCAGAAATTTGAAAGTCTCATTCAATTAGAAGAAGTGAAAATTCCAGCCACAAAACTCTACAATGATTTAATTAATATATCATTTTTATATTTATTTAATATTTTTATGATGCTTTAGTAGAGGCAAAAGTAAAATAAGTAATTTGCAGTGAGAAGTGGTACCTGACCTGGAACGCAAGGCGTAGGATAAGGGTCCCATTTACCATCTCTGCATGCAGATATCTCGCTATACTTGTGGACGTAGTGTGGTTTGCAAATTAATTCAGCGATGGTACCCTGTACTGGCTTCTTACAACAAATGTTCGTAAAGTTTAACTGGCATTGTACATCGTAAGTCTCTGTTGCATGTAACGGTGGGCAAATATCTGAAAAGTAAATTAAATAACGAACATGTAAAAATATTACCTTTTATTGCTTGTTATCGGGAAACTTACAAAGGCAAGGGTTGTTAAGAAGGGGGGGCTCCCAGTGGTCGCTATTGCAGGTGAAGAAAGTGGAACCCGAAGTGTAGTTAACGTTGCATTTCACCATGATAACGGTTGGAGATGAAACATAGGTGTTTGCTCGATATACACCACCAGAAATGAACTCATATTTCCCGTCGGACGGGTGCTCAGGCAGGAAGCAACCTGCCTGTTTGTTGTTGGCACTATAACGTATAATATTTGAGTACTTTATCTCTGAATCACTTCAGTATCAGCAATAAATATGCACCGCTTGCAATTCGGCTTTGAAAGGCTGTAGCATCATTTCATTCCTCTTTGCCCTATAAGGAGTAAGGCCACAGTAGAATTTTCAAAATAAAATCTTTTTTTTTTCTCGCTTAAATGGTGCTTTATCATCATAAGAATAAGTTCTATTCGATTTGTAGCAAGAAAAAAAAATTGATTAAAATATTCAAGTTATATCCCAAGTATCATCCCAAGAAACCAAGTACATCACAATAATGTAAATGCGCACATATCGCAAGCTTGGTAATGCTCATTGCCTTGCATGTGCCCTACAACTGGAGACTTATGTCCGCAACAAGTGTGCATTCTGAGAATATACTAGCGATATTGAATAGCTATATGCTGGCGATCTCAACGTTACATCGATACGATGACGAAAAGGATATAAAAATACTTTATTTGTTATATCTAATGTATATTTAACACAGGTACCGATAATATATATTTTAATGTAACTGAATGTTCAGTTTATATTGTATGTAAAGTCTATTTTGCGTTAGTGTGTTACTTGGTTTGCGGGCTGAAACCGTGTTCTGCAAATACCTGTGACCGACTTTTCGTCCTCACTCGAATAAGGCATTTTTAAGGATTGCTACTAATGTTGCTATTCAGCTGAAACTGTAGTTCAACAGCAACATAAATAGCAGCTTCAAAGATATCTTGCAGGACACGGTTTCAATCTAAAACCAAGCAATGTTTAGTACTAAAAAGTCAAAAATGGACACTTTAAATATATGTTGGTTACCATAATTACCTTTAACTTTTAACTATCCAAACATCCTGCATCTTCAGAATGATCATCTATATTGCAATGTAAATAGCAATTGATATGTGATGTATGTATGTATGTATGTAGATGAAGGGTGGTGCTTACACTGCGACCTAAAGATCTATTGTGTCCCCATTCTTGCTGCTTTACAGTTGGCCTCCAATCCTATTCTTTTAAAAAGTGTAGGATATCAGAGGGCCCAGTTTAGGTAAGTCTCCCTCTTCGATTTCACATGCTCCAGGTACAATGCCTCGGGTTGCACAGTGCTGCGCAGTTTGAGAGGAGGTGGATGGGTGTTTCATCCTGTTCCCCACAAAATCTGCAATTCACGATCTTTTTCCAATCCAAGCTTACTCGGTGTCCCTTCAGTCTACAATGGCCCTGAAGTATTCCTGTTAATATGCGAACATTGTTCTTACTCAGGTTGATGCATTCTGTAAACCTCTTCTGGTTATAGTTCCCAGAAGAATTTTACTCTGCGTCATTCCCTGGAGATTTTCCCAGTAACTGGATTTTCTCTGCTCCATTTCCATTTTTAGTTTCTTCAGTATTGTACTGCTACTTAACCCGCAAAAGGGTTCAGGCCTACGAAAGGCATTCCAGCCTTTTTTTGCGGGTTATCCGTTATTTCGTTCTTCCTCCTGTGTGAGCGGAACCCACAGGAGGGTTACTTTATTTCTTTTGCCTAGCTCATTTGTTTCCCTAGGCATACCCAGACCATCTTGGAGCTGATTTCATATGAGCTCAGCGCCTTGATGGCTGCTTGACTATCAGAACATGATGATAATCTCCTGTTTCCGATAGTTCCTATCCATATTGAACTGAACACATCTTCCAATAGCGTGTATTTCCGCCTGAAATATACTTGGGTATTTCCCAAGCTTTCGAAATATGTAGTTCTAGGCCCGTATATTCCTATTCCAGTTCCTCTGCCGTTTTGGAGCCATCAGTGTACCATTTGATGGCATTTCTATTAAATTCAAGATGGTGTTATGATCCCACTCGCTCCTGTTACTTAGCTTTGTGGTGAATTCCTTCAAAAGCTAAATTTCTTTAACATGTCATCCCGGGGCATATCCCAGGCTTGATCACCGTCAGGAGATTGAGGCCTATGCCTAATCATTCCTTCCTTGATCATTCTTAGTGCGGTTCTTTTCGCCACGCCCTCCACTACAATGTGGAGGGGGCAAGATCCAATACTACTTCAATAGCTGCTGTTGGGCAGGTTCTCATAGCCCCGTTATGCATACACATGCTAATCTTTGCACTTTCGAGAGGTTAATTCTCGCGGTGGCCAGATTAGTTCTTTTGCTCCATGCTACTGATGCATAGGTGATGATCGGTCTCACTATCGCTGTATACATCCAAAGCAGTATTTTTGGGTTGCATCCCCAATTTTTCCCTGCAAAGTTTCTACACACCATCAGAGCTCTTTTTGGCCTTGTTGGTTACCTCAAGCTCATGTTTGTTGCATAGAAGTTTGTTGTCTAGGGTGAGGCCTAGATATTTAACTTCCGCTCTCCAGTCTATATTTTGCCCATCCAGTTATATGAAACTACTTTTTAATGATATAAGTTAAAAATACACACATAGGGCAAGGTGGGGCAAGATGGAAACATTAAGCTTTAGAACACTGCATCAGGATTGCAAATTGATATACAAGGTTCTAAGTACGCTTATTGTAATCTTTAAACATTTATCTGCTGATGGATGAATTTACAATTTTTCGATGGGTACTCTTGATGTTGGAGAACATTTTGAAAGGCAATCTAGATAATAGGTAAAAAAAAATAGATTCTTAAAATATTCTTAAAAACATGCAGGAACAAAGCTTAAACTCTTTAAAGCGGAACTACTTAAAATAAAAAAATACAATAACGATAAGAATATTAAACTTAATCTTCACAATTGAGACAATAGAAGACGAACTCATCCACGTTATTCGCACAGCCTTCATGTACCCAACCTCGCCATCCATGCCATTGTATCAATACTTCCCCTTACAATACTAACATAGTGCGTCATCTTCCTCAACAGAAGAACTTGATTATTTCCTTGACGTTTTCTAAAAATCTATCTCTTTGCTTTCCTTACAAAATTCGGCTTCTTGATCTCTTCTGTTTTCTTCTTGGTCACTTTTTTTCCTTTAACTCCCCCTCAGCAGTTCTAGTTGCCTTAGGGATTATCCAGACTTCTATTTTCTTGTAGCAGATTTTTATACGTCGTGCTTGTAAGGATTGTTGTATTTCCCTTGTTACGCTTTGATTGAACCTGTACTTTTATTCCTAATATGAGAAATGGGCATTATATCTTGGAGAAAGCATAATGGCATATCCAGGCATAACGGACCAGACTGAAGAGTGAGATAGTGATGTCCCCATGTTGCCCCATACCAATAGCCCCATCTTGCCCTTTTGGGACGTTTACTGGTTATGTTATAATAACATATTAAATATTTGAAATAAACAAATAACGCACTATAGAAAATACATGCAATACATGTCAATTAACCAGCAAAAAAAAAGTGTAGTTGTAAATAATTTACTTATGCTTCCGATACTGGCCGTTGAACTCACCATCAAAATACTAACGAAATTCTAGAAATTGCAAAGTTCACCCACAAACAGCAATAACTTTGTTATTACGACTAGTAAAGTTTCCTACATTACAACAAACATAAAACAGCACTTGTCAATATTAGGACTGCTGTTATTTGACAGATACTTACTGCCGTTTTGTAGACAACGATGTCCCCATCATGCCTCGTGGCTCCATCTCGCCCCACCCTCCCCTACATAATTTTTTGTACACCGTTTTTCGTTCATCGCTGTTCAGAAAGCCATACATTCAAATTCCACTTTGGTTATTGGTTATACGATATTCGGATACCATATAATTTAAAAATATATTTGGATAAAATGGAGATAAGTACGGACTCAGGAACCATTCGTGATGAAGACATACTAGCTACATCGATTTTATACAGAGTGTCCCACCGAACTGGGACACTAGATTTTTTTGAACTTCTAGTAGGAATTTGATTTTGAAACTTACAGTGTAGCCATGGCCTACTGTGATCTATTTAAGGAAAATATTTTCAACTTTATAGCACTTTCGGTATACAAGGTGTTGATATCAACTTTCTTATTTTAAATGGAATGGTATATCTTTTATCGGTCTAATGAATTTGGCAAGTGATTTGCAACTAATTTAATTGAAGGTTCCCTATCCCTAAATTCGATCGTTTTTGAGATATTTTCATTTTCGTTGATTTTTTGACATTTGCACTCTTCAAATAAAATCAAAATATTTTCATGAGATAGCAGATTTTAGTGGTTCTACTAAAGTCGATGTAAATACAAGGACGTAGCTATAAGGTGTTATAACAATAATCACTGAATCACATACAGGGTGCTCGAAAATGCACCTGCGATTTGGATACCTTTAAGCTAACCAAACTTTTTTCTTTCAAATGGAACATGGTATTTTTTACTACAGCACTGAATGCAGCGCAAAATTCTACATCGATTGATATTAGGGTTTGGTATACCTATTTTTGATAGTTTTTGAGATATTAGCATTTATTGCCTAAAATATGACTAATTTCCTAGTTTCGAGTAAATAAAATATTTGTTTCCTAAGAACGCTCTGTATATATTTTAATAATATAATTGATTTGAATTGTTAAGGGAGTTAAATGGAAATATTGATATGGATTTTTTTTTAATTATTGGTACGAGGATTATGAATACAAATTTTTAATGTATTCGATAACATTTTACTTTTATCATTGATTCTATCTCATAAATGTCCGTTCTCTTATCAAATGGGAAAGCTTCTTCTCGGTTTAATTTTACATTACTTATCTTTTCCAAAAGCAAATTGGGTTTTATTACTGAGTGATGTAAAACATTCCTGATTGCTAATTCATGACTCAAATCAGTTAATTCTTTTATAATTATATCGAGAGTATAATTGTGATAGAAGAATAATTGTGCCTCGAATGCTAAAGTGATTGATTCTTTGTTTAGTTCTGTAAAGATTTTATTATTTATTTCCTGCTGACTGGTTTTTAAGTTTTCGACTACATTTTGCATTTCTATTGTTGTTTCATTTAATTTCCACTTGTTTATCAATAATTTGTTTAATGCTTTGTTGATTTTTATTTAATTCTTTTATCGCCTCTTCGTATCTGATGCCGTCATCTGCATTTAGATTTCCCGTGATGGCTTTGATTACATAGCTAATATATCGCTTAATTTTTTAATTTGATTTAATTTTTCAGCTTTTACTTTCATTAAATTTTGAATTATTTTTGATGATTCTTGAGTATAATTTATATTATATTATATTATATAATAATGGTTTACTTTTGTTGCGCTCCTATGTTTTGACGTAGACCATTTGTCCAATTTGTAATTCTTTGTTGCTAAGGTTTTCATTTATTAGTCTATTTATTATCTTTTCCTTATTTTGTGGTGTGTCTGTACTAATTTGTTCGTATAGGAGTCTTAATCTTTCCTTATGTTTTTCGACATAATCTTGGTAGAATCTTTCGTTGTAATATAAGTCAAATGGGTCTTTTAAATCTGTATGCCCGAATACTAGTTCTTGTGGGATGTAAGAAGTTGCTGAACGGATTGTGTTATTATAGGCTAAAACAGGTAGTTTCATTAATTTTTCGATTCCGTCATTGGCTAATCCTTTTTCTGTTAGAATTCTTATATGTTCAATTATTGTTGAATGAAATCGCTCTACGATTGCGTTTGAATTTGGATTAAATGGGGTTGTAATGTGATAATTTATTTTATAAGCTTGTAATAGTTCTTTTACTACGGAATTATTAAATTCTAGTCCTGCGTCGCAAACTAATTCTTTAGGTATGCCATATTGTGAAATGTATGTTATTAATGCGTCGCACGTGTCCGTAGAGTTTTTCGATTTGATAGGTAGTGCTTGGGCGAATTTTGTGAAAGCATCTACAATTGTAATGAAATTTTGATTATCGATTATAAAGGTATCTATCTATATGAATTTTCTCAAGGGTTTATTAAGTTTATTGGTTAAATTTAAACAAGGATGGGGTTGTCTGCGATCGTATTTGTTATGTTGACAAATTTTGCAATTATTTATGTATTTTGTTATATCTTTTGTATATTTTTCCAAAAATATTTTTGTCCTATTTGTTTTAATGTTTCATTGATACCGCGATGATATGTTTTTCCTTCGTGGTGACCTTGTATTATTTCAATTTTTTCCGCGTCGTCGGTTATTATTTTTACTCGTTTTAAACACCTGTATAGTTTTGAACCATTTTCCCTGAAATGTTCTACGTATAAATTACACATTTGGGTATAAATTTCGTCGTTACAATGTATATAATATTTACCTTGAGTTAGATATTCTTTCATGAATTGTAGGAGATTTTCTTTTAACTTGTCCTTTCCTATTTTAATTGTATAAACTTTTCTTCCTTCAGTTATCTCTATTTTTACATCTGTTCTATCTAAATTCCATGTCGTGATTAGAAATTGTATTGGTCATTCATTTCATTCATTCAAGTTAGGGTGGGTACTTGATGTGCGGGTACTTGAGCTAGGTGCTCATTGTACCATCCCTATTGATTCACTTATTTCCACTCGAGCAGCTTGGTGTTCTCTATAAAGCCCAGTATCTTGCCCAGTGAAAACTTGAGAACCTTCGAGGGCTCCAATAGATCTCTCCCGGAAGTATTTCTGCCTAAGTACCCTCAGTTCCCCACATGTGCAGATTACATGTAAACTCGTTTCCTCCTGTAGTTCGCATCTTCTACACCACGGTTCGCTTACACGGCCTGTGTTGTATAGATGCTTTTTGAGAGGACAGTGTCCAGTTACCACCCAGTAATGGTCTTTAACTTCTTTCTTACTGCGCCTGAGTAGGTTATCAGAGAAACCCCCATCCCCTATCAGCGTTTGGTTTGGAGTTAACCTTCATTCGACCTCAATTTCTTTGTACTTTCTTTAGCTAACCAGGTCCAGATCTCCCTTCTTGCGGAATCCTTAGTAATTCCATATACGGGCTCTAGATCAATGAAGTGTCTCTTAGAGCCCTCCTTGGCTAGTTCGTCGGCTATTACATTGCCTTTATATCTCATGTCCGGCACCAAATCAGAGACACCGTGTTGTCTCGTGTCAGTGTATTGAGGGATTATTTGCAGTCTCTAAGTAGTTTTGACCTAGTCACAGGGTAAAGTTATTGTTATTAGCAGTTTTCTGCCAGAGGAAGGAGCAAAGTGAAATAAGCAGAAAAGAGAAGAAAGCGAAGATATTGGATACACAATATTAAGAAGAAAAAGTTAAAGTATGGAGAATACCATACATCATTCCCCGGATTTGATAGATGATTAGATAAAATCCTATCAATATTTTCATATTTCTCGCGCTAAGTTTAGAACTTTACTAGATATTTTGAGACAACATTTAACAAGACAAAATACACCATTTAGGAACCTATATGACCTCAAGAAAAACTGTATCTATTTTTATTGTGATATTTAGGAAGAGACCATGGGAAGCAATTCTTCGTTGCTGATTTAAGTACTCTGGATGTCTTGAATTATATAATTGTTCATACTCTTGCACAATTCCAATAAAGCGAGTAACGTCCATGGCAATAAATGCTTGAAATACTAAATACGAATGCCGAAGAAGCACGTGTACTTGGCGAGATTTTGAATGACATCATCGGCAGCGTACGGACGCATCGGATTTTAATTCGTCTATCCGAATTACTATCGGCATTACCGAAGCGCGATGCGTACGATGCGGATAGATGGACGCAGTTCCATTAAAAACAATGTAACTAATAGTAAAATGCGATCCGTGCGATGCGTAGTACTAGTGAACGCGTACCTTTACGCGGCATTGAAGTTTTATAATAAGTTACCAAGCCATATCAAAGAAATAAGTAAATAAATAACTTGTTTAAGCGTGCAACTAATTACTCATTAATATAGAGCCTTACTCCTTGCAGGAATATTTTGCACAAATTTAATAATGTTTATTAAATTAATTACCTAGTTCACACTTATTCACGTATTTATAATTATTTATTTTTCTTGTCTTCCTTATTTTGAATTTGATTATTTAATTAATGTAACTAATTTAACGTTTGCTTTGTTTTCTTTTCTGCTTTTTTGTTTGTAATTTTTTCATTTGTTATCAGCAAAGCAATAAAGATTATTAACAATATTCTATTCTATTCTATTCTATTCATTAAAAGAACAACAAACAGATTTTCTAATATGAATTAATACCACCCACTAATAATCAATATAATAGTTCTGAAATAACAAGAAAACAGAACCACGTGTGGCCGAACATAATGTCATTTCTGCCTACGTCTGACTTGAACTAGAACGTTCTAAGTTAACGCATGCGCGCCTTGCTTATTTCCTTATCACTTGAAAATTACTATGTGTTTATACTGTAATTTTCTAAATTCTAAGAAATTTTAAGATTTTCCCTAAAGATATTCATATTTTTCTTGATAATATTATTAATGTTAGAGATTTTTTTTTAAGTAATACAAATTTTTCTATAATATTGGCGTAAAATACTTGCATTATGGGAAAATTTCTAACATTTCGACATTTTCTTTAAGTTTCTATACATTTACCGCCATTCAGTGCGGAAAATTATCAAAATAAGTGATTTTTACCAAGAAAAATTACCTAAATTTCTTAGTGTGTAGTCTTACCCTATTCCCCGTTTTTGGGTAATCCTTTCGATCCATTGTAAGTATTTCGATACTTTCGTAAACACAATGATAATATCGCTTTTAAATTTTCCTATTGAAGTGTCCGGTGCTACATGATATATCCCTCGAACGTAAAATGAGGATGAGGAAGCTTCTCTGAAATATAAGCTGCCATTGATGCATCCGTAACAAACACTTGCATCTAAAAGAAAGCGTATAAAGAAATGCTTTTGCCCAGGCTACAATGAAAGAAATACGGATAATCTGTAATCATAACTAGTGTAGTTAGTGCACGGTACAAATAACACGGTATGCTCATTTTGAATTAAATTGTTCACAACTGCCAATTAATGTAATTGAAATACAGCTTTGCTTTAGAGCCTTTTTAAGTTGAAGTTTACATTTTCTATCTTGTCGCCATCTAGTAGCGCTCATGTTTATTTATAGAATTTTCGAATGTGTTTATAAAGTATTCTCGTGGTTTTTCTGTATATGTACCTATATAACGTTTTGAAAAACAAGCAAAAGGTTTTCTAGATTTGTTTAAATAATAAGTAAAAGATTCTTTAATATGGAAAAACTCGTAAGTATATATACATACTCGTAAGGCAATCTGAAAAAAATACTTCATACACGGGTACTTCATTCATCTAGATACATGTTCCCTCGCACAAATATTTGTTGTGATAATGAATGAAATACACTGCTTGAAGCCGTGTTATGACTGGATCTACCGCAAATGTTGGTAAAAGCTTCGTGTCTACTTTGTCTTCTTTGCGTTTATTAGCTGTAATAGAAGTACCTCTAGTGATAAATGAGAACAGGTAGAAAAAAGAAAAGAAGATACAAATTTTGAGGTTAAAAAAAGGAACGTGTCGAGACAAAATGGATTCGTTTAAGGCACCTAAATATTTAAGTTTTAACGATAATGTTGCAGAAATTGGAGAAAAGACAGATTATAAGAAGAGTGCAGAAATAAAGTGCAATACTGTGAATATTAATAGGTGAAAGAAGCGGTTGAAGTCTTATTCAAATATGCTTTAATCTAACTGAAGAACAAAAGAAAACTATGATCCAGTAGTAAAACAATTTGAGGAATTTTGTAATTTCGAAGAAAAATATAGTTTATGAAAGATATTTATTTCATACGAGATCACAAAAGGATGATGAATCTTTTGATTATTTTTATACTGAGATAAAGAAATTAGTAAAGACATGCGAATTTAAAGAATAAGAAGATTCTATGCTTCGTGATCGTGTAGTAGTGGGAATAAGAGGTCAAGAATTACAAGAAAGAATGCTACGAATTAGAGATTTGGACTTAAGTAAGGCTACAGATATGTATAAAGCTGCAAAACTAGTGAAAACGCAAACAAGAGATTTGCAAGAAGGTCGTACGGTTGATATAGTGAAGAAGAAAGAAAAACAAATAGTGTCAAAGTGAAAATGATAAAGCGAAGCAGGCTACAGAAGAAGAAAATTGACAATGTCAACAAGACACCGAAGAATCTGAAAATGAATTTGTAATAAATTCGGTTGTGGATAGAAACATTAACGTGATAAGTTGGTCTCAGTGCATACAAGTTGAGAATAAGCTAATAAAATTCAAACTTGACACTGGTGCAGAAGTAAATGTAATATCTAAGAATGTACTTGATAAAATTCATTAAAAAGTAAGATAAGAACAACCTCATATGTAATTGAAGCTATGGAGGTTTTAATTTAAATCTTCTTTGGAATTGTAAATTTAAAATGTAGTCGTGAAACCAGAATTGTAATGAAGATTTTGTTGTAATTAATAGTACAGCACAGCCATTTCTTTAGGTTAGATACTTGTCTTAAGTTAAATCTCTTAAGAAAGTTTAGGTAATATTTTAGTTAGTAAATCTGATTTTATTAATAAAATCTGAATGTCTTTGAAGGTCTTGGCAATTGAGGGTAAATGCAAAATCAGTTTGAAAGTAAATAATCTCTAAGGTAGAAGAATCCAAAGGTGGGTAAATAATTTAGTCATAGTGGAAAAAAAGAGATGGTAGTTTAAGGATATGTCTAGACCCGCAGGATCTAAACAAATGTATTAAAAAAGAAAATGTATTGTTTCCCACATTGGCGGAGTTGATAGCTCAATTATGTAATAAAAAATTATATACTGTATTAGTTTTGCGCGAAGGGTTTTATCACATTGAGCTTGGTACTGAATCAAGTGAATATTGCACATTTTCGAGTCCATTTGGAAATTACAAATTTAATCGTTTACCTTTCGGTTTGAATATGGCTCCAGAATATTTTCAAAAATTAAATTCAAAGAACTTTTCAGATTTACCTGGAGTGTTTGTGTATTCTGACGACATATTAGTTTCTGGCGAGACGGAAGAGGAGCATGACAGAAACTTGAAGTAGTTAGTAGATAAGGGAACTAAAGGGAAAGGCATTAAGTTTAATAAAAATAAGCTTCAAAAAAGTTACGTATTTGGGGCTTAGGTTTTCAGAAAAGGGTGTTAGGCCAGATGATAGACGAGTGGCTGCAATTATCAATATGCAAAATCCTAGCAACAAGAAAGATCTTCAGAGATTTCTGGGTATTGTAAATTATTTGAGTTAACCGCTCTACTAGATGGCGACAAGACAGATAAAGTAAATTTCAACTTAAAACGGGCTACTTAAAGCAAAGCTGCATTTGAATTACATTAATTGGTAGTTGTGAATAATTTCGATTTTAACATTTTGCTATTTACCATACATGTATTTTATTGTTTTCGTTTCGTGGTATTAGCGAATAAATAAATATAATAATACATACATATCAAATTCATTTAATTCATTTTATATTTAGTAACCGAGATTGCTCAAATTTTTAAATATTGGATTTGAGAGCATTGATTCAAGTCGCTTCATTGTGTGCTATAGTAATTTTTCTTGTTTTTAAATTTTATTGGTATTAGTAAGAAGTATAGCTATTTCCCAGATATTATTAATTAATTTTCAGATCTTACTTTCGCCTTTGTAAGCAGCGCAAATACTGTCGGTCGTGTAATAGTTCTCGTAGAAACTGGGACCAATTAATTCCTTACATTTTTCTACAGGTACTAATGGCGCAATTAGTCTCTCCAAATTTGGTGCATCTTTGTTCCAGCCGATAATCTATGACAAACAAAATGTTATATGAACGCCAGAGAACGACTCGTACATCTTGCGACTCAGTTGATCGGCTTTTATATACAGCGTGTGTAAAAAATTGCGCACCATATGGGATATTTCTTTGTTATGGACTTTCAGAAGATATTAATGACACAGACAATATGAGCACCTTTTACAGTTAACTTGAGACCCATCAAGTGCAATTTATCTTCTACCGCATACAGGGTAGGCATTTAAAATTGAAAGATTAGATTAGACTAGATTAGGATTAGGGTGGCCTATGGACCTGTTTCACCGCGACCTTTTCAGATCTATTGTAATCCCCTTTTTCCTAGAGGACGCTCTCTAATTTTGCCCTCTTAATTAGGGCTATCATCTTTCAGAGCGGCTTGTTTATGTAACTACTAGCTGTGGGGTTCTCCTTTCCCATTACTAAAAACCAGTGGCGGCTCGTGAGTAATTTGCCAGCTGAGGCGATTGTAGTAGCTTAAATTTTTTTTGATCACAAACAAAAGTTGAATAGATTTCCACATCACCGTTGAGGTACTATTCTTAGAACACGTTGACTTTTTTGTTTGGGAAGTCATCGCCAATAGCCCTACAAACCCAATTTAAAACTCATTTTTTATATATCAAATTTATACGTCTATCCTTCAAGCTAGCAAATCTATTAATAATGTCTTCATAATTGACTGTTTTTACTAAAATTAGATATTAATTCTTTTTCTATTGATAATTTAGCTAACACGTTAAGTCTGTCTTGAGAAATTGTATTTCTAAGATACATCTTTATACGTTTTAAACAAGAAAAATTTCTTTCAACTGACACACTTGCGGCAGGAATAATCCAAAATTAAACTGAAAAGCTTGTAACTTTCTGGAAAAATGTCTTTATATTCTGCATAAATTAGTTTCAAAGTTTTATCTACATCCATATTACGAAACTGTTCATCCCAATACAAAATTGAAAGTTCGTTAACCAACCTGTCTTTATCAAATATGTTGGGATATACTTCAAATAAGCAATTGAGTGCTTTCTTGGGAAAATTTTTAGAATACACAGAATACTTTGAAGAATCAACAAGAGCTAAAAATTCTAATTTACTTAAATTAGCAAAACGAGTATTTAATTGTAAAATAACGCAATCAATAATTTCATAAAATAAGTTTGTATTTATTAAGAATTTCTTCCTCAAGCAATGGTACCCCTCGTCTTGTTAGAAATTCAGTTAAGTTTTTGCAAATGTTAAAAATCTCTGAAAATTTTATTTCATTTCTCAAGTTCTTTATACGCAAGGATGCAATATCTATTTATTCTGAACAATATTTAATATTTTAAACATTTCTTTTGCAAAATTTGGAATAAAAGATCGGTGCAAGCAAAAATTTCACGATATATGAAAGTCAAAATTGCAAATTCAAAATCATTAAATTGCTCGAGAAAACCTTTTGCTGCATGAATGGATTCCGAACCCGAATCAGGACTCTCCACAATAGTTCGAACAGATGATGCTGCCAAAATCTCAAATATGCGTAAATAATAGAACATCATAGAGATGGTTAAAACTGCTCTTTTGTCGGAGCTGTTCTTTCTGCTTCTGCTCCGCTGACAAACCAATTCTTAAAAACAGCTCCTGCTCCGATTAGTTGCTCCGAGGAGCAAATATATAAGACCTATAAGAGCAAGTGAGCAAGTTTTGTTTCTCGACAGATAAGGTTTATAAATATGGTGTTCGTGTATAGTTACAGTGTGCTATATACATAAATAGCAACACGTCTACTTCATGAGTTTCGTTGGTCCCTTCCTATTTATGTAAGTATTTTATTTTATGAACATTTTAAATAAATCATTTGTTTTCGATTATTAATTAAATGTTGTATCGGGTGTAGCAGTACAATACAGAAGACACTGAAAAGAGAAATGGAGCAGAGAAAATATAATTATTGGGAGAATCCCCAGGGAATGAGGCAAAGTAAAATTCTTCTGGGAACCTATAACCAGAAGAGGTTTACAGAATGCATCATCCTGAGTAAGAACAACGTTCGCTTATTAACAGGAATACTTTCAGGCCATTGTAAACTGAAAGAACATTTGAGTAAGCTTGGAATCTAAATGTAGACTTTGTGGGGAACAGGATGAAACACACACCCACCTCTTCTCAAATTGCGTAGCACTGTGCAACTAAAGGGCGTTGTACCTGGGAACATGTGAAATCGAAGAGAGGGACTTACCTGACCTGGGGCTTTCTCATATTCTACATTTTCTGAAAGGAATAGGATTGAAAGGCCAGGTGTAAAACAGCAAGAATAGGGGACACAATAGATCCTCTTAGATCGCAGTGTAACAGATGGGGGGCACGCTGTTGAAGAGGATGTCAGAATGGAGGAGGGGAATGCAAGAAAATAATAGGGACAGCCAGGATTCACGACGTAACTTAAATAATTTAATAAATAAACCAAATTGAACGCTTTGATGATGATGGCATTCATAAGAACCAATTTACTGAATCGCGAGATGAATTATCCCATATGCGATGCCTCTTTCTGACGACCACTCATACATTCTAAAATTCAATTATGCTCACCACAGCTGTGTCGTTTTCCCTGAAATCCTTGTCCTCGTTAACATTATTCCAATCCAGGCAGACCAGTCCAACGTACATAGTCATCTCTAATCCGTCCACTTCCAATAAAGCTATGTCATTTCGATATTTATTCAGGTAACCGTAGTAGTCTTCATATATGTACAACATCTTGATCTAAACAAACAATAGTGTGTAATGATCACTTTGTTCGCATAGACAGTCAGTAATAATTTCCAACTAATAATAATAATAATTTTTTTTATTTTTTTTAAGAGGACGTAGCCGGCGCAAAGCGATCCGGACAAGTGGTCCATCAGAAACCGGCAGAACAGTAGCCGTTCAGCAAAATCAAAATACAAAAAAAATACAATTTACAACAATATACATAAAATAAGAAGAATATATAAATAAGAAAATAAACAAGCTAATAGGCCACATTGAGGAACGACAAAAGCGCGCTCGAAATTTTCTTGTATATAACGTTCCAGAATCCGATTCAAATGATGTAGAGAGCAGTAAATGTGACACTCAATTTATTCAGAATCTCATCAAGGATGTCGGCATCAAATCTGTCATTCCTATAAAGAAGGTTTTTAGAGTCGGCCAGAAAACAGCAGAAAAACGTAGACCGATAAAAATTATTCTAGACGATTCCGAACTTATTAGTGAGATTATGCGATTTTCTTTTAAACTTAAGAATAATGAATCATACTGTGATATCTATATTAGGTACGATCTCACACAACAACAACGAGAGTACGTCAAATTGGTGAAGCAAGAATTAAAGCGACGTCAAATGGCGGGTGAAACGGGTTTATGTCTAAAATACTCTCGAGGCATCCTACAAACTATTCCATCTTCATCTGTACTACCAGAATGCCAGAGGCCTTCGTTCTAAGATTTCTGAATTCTATAATGGAGTGTGTTGTAACGAATATGATGTGATAGTAGTGTCTGAGACGTGGTTGAACAATGGTATATACGATGGTGAATTTAACTATTTACTATCTTTCGGAAAGATAGAACATATGCAAGAGGAGGGGGCGTAGCAGTCGCGATAAATAAACGCTTTTGTGCTGAGCGGATGGATGTGATTGCACCTATAGCAGAAGTGGATATTCTTGTAGTTTCCGTAACTATAAACCTCCGATCTTTTAATATTGTTTCACTATACATTCCGGCAGCCTTACTTAAGTCTGGCTAAATACGTTGCAGTGTTTGAGTTTCTTGACTTTATATTGCACAAAAATGAAAACATGATTTTGATTGGAGATTTTAACATTCCTGGATATTATGATTACACGATTACCGGATTATAGTTACCGATAGTTATCGACAGTTAACTATCGATAGTACTATCGATAGTTGGTCCGACTATCGATAGTTGAAAATATCGATAGTGCCCACCACTAGTACAAGGTAATAGAATATTCGAATGACATAAGGCTAAGGAGTAATACTTCAATAGGTAAAAGAAATAGGTCACTAAAAACGAAAACCAAGAGGCTTTTGGAAACTTATACGGCTTCCACAACCAAAGAAAAAAACTTTAATGGTAATCTTCGTGGCTGCTATACTATTGACTAATTATGCCATGCATTATGAAAAAAAAAATGTTGCATTAAATATATGATTGATTTTTTTCTGTATTAGTCTACCATACCCCCTCCCTAATGTTGTTATTTAGTCTTTTATAAATAACGTGAATTTTCAGCCAAGGCAGCGTTGTGCTGATTGTATCATTATTTCCATATATTTTTTTTTTTAATTTTCGAAATAAACCCAAGCAAAATGTACCTGAGTTCTATATCGCAAATCAAAAATGAAAATTTAGTTATGCTAAAATGACGAAAAGAAAAAACGCGTTGATTTAGAACCCAAAATCTTACAAACTTTTGAGCCATATCCCCGGGCTTTCCAACAATTTGGTATGTTCACCTACCTACTAAGAAACATTAATATACTTTAGTTTATTTTCTTACACTTCTCTCTTGCATCCCGTTGTCTTTTATATCGAAGTCACGATGATACTTTCCAGCAACAATGGTGTAATTACTTATATCCTTTGGGATTCCTTTACTTTTGGTGAAGCAGTCTGCAGCTAAAACATATATAAATTCGTATGTACTCTTCTTCGCGATAAAACAATATTGACCAATACCTGACAAAATAAAGAACCTCGAAATGATAATCCCGTGGCAAACATTTTCTTTTTTCCCTCCATCATGTTTGTAAATTGCCGCTACCCAAGGGTAATTCGCTACTCCGGCATCACCAACGCCGATGTCCAAAGTTTGGGGGTTAACTGGCGTCTTTCCGCATTCTAAAATTAAACCTTGCTTGACTAGTGGATATTCAAGAAATAAAACAAGAACATGGCTGGATAAATTTGGAAAATGTTTACAATTTTCTATTATGTTTAATAAATCAGATTGTTCATGTTACTTTCTTGGTTTCACGATTCCTATAATTTTTATTAATTGAAAGCATATCCATTATACTGTATGCACAAGTTAAGGAGTTAAGTATGTGAACAGTTCTCTGATACTATGGCTACCAAAAATTTTTAATTAATGGAATGTATTTTTAGCATCTTCACTGTATTCAGAAAGACATAAAATGTTGAAGAATGAAGATAATACATTAGACCATGGAACCAACGGTTCGCAGTAACATGTGACCTATTGTGCATATACAAAATGTATTCATCTTGTTCTTAAAAACCTGTTTAGTAATCGAAAGTCAGTTTGGCGGAGATATACATATCTTTACCTAGCGTATCGATGCTTAGTCTGACAGACTCATCAAATGGCAATATTGTTGAAGCAGGGAATGCAGCATAAAACATAATTTACAACAATCTATTGCAATTAACTGTCATATTTTGGAAACCAAATTCAATAATAGGAAACATACACTCGTATATTGTTGGTTATACTGCTTAAAACATTTTCAAAGAAATAAAAAATTGTATAATGAGTAAAACGAAATTTAAAAAGCGATATTTCGCTGTCGATTCATGAGTTCAATAAAAAATACTGCAACCGAACAGAAATTTTTTTAAATAGAAATCTAAGGACGTTGAATATACGTGTTTGCCACATTTATGATCTTCTTTTACGGAAATTAACAAAAATAATTGGACTTTACCTAGTAAATAAATTTCATTGCAAAAACAATAATTTGTATTAGATTTTTGTTAAGCATTTTCTTAATTTTAATTAATTTTTATTGATAATGAGGGCCATCATTTGCAGGATATTTTGTCTAAAACGTACACTGAGGAAAGGGATTGCATTAAATGAAAAGTTTTATAACTTTTGGTTTTTATCATGTTCAACGAAAAGAATACTTCTCTCGGAAAAGTGTTTATTTAATTGAAAGTAGCGTGCTGTTTTGCCGGAAGACTATTTTCTTCTTAAGTACATGCTTTTCGACGAAAAGTAACCGTAATTAAATGAAATGCACCTTAGTTTTGATTAATATTTTATAATGTCTGTATGTAACTTCCGTTTAAGTAGGACAATACACATTATATATTGTATTCTCATTATTATGCACATATTTAACAACATATTTTAGTTTTCTTTAAGTGTTATTGAATTAGAAACAGTATTTTAAATAAAAAAGGCGGACATTTTGGTTTATTTGCGTGGACACGCATGCATGCATTGATTTGAAAATATTTAAGCTGAGTGCTTTTTTACCCGGGAGTATTTTAGTTTCTTTCATGTTCCCACGTGCATATGTCTCAGATACACAAACAATAATGAACAAAAGTGAATATGTTTCGTGCGAGGTTGAAGAAATTTCAGAGATAATTGGAATCTTTTCAGTTAATGCTGATTTACTTATAAGCCAAAGAACTTTACAGCAGTATATATTGTTTGAACATTTTAAAACTGTTATACACGGGAAAAACGATCTTGTTTTCAACCATTTTTCATGTATTTGGTTACAGTTACTAAATTATTACTTGATCTAGGAATATTAAAAATATTCCTGTTTAAATATCGCATTTTATTTTCGTATAGGAGTTTTCTCCCCATATACTGATATGAGCAGATGAGCAGATATACTTATGTGTAGTAGAGACATTGTCGCATAGATGGCGCATCTCCTACTTCATACCAGTAACAGATAATATTTTGCACAACATAGGCTGGAAACTACGATCGCACCATACTAACCTGGTATATTTACCAGAACATCTGATAGGAATCATCGCCATTGAAAGCATGATTTCTCTAACGGCACACCTAGAGTGCTAAAGATGGTCACTGCGACCAACTCCTCAATACTAATAGGATTTACAACATTTTAACAGCAAATCCCTCCTTACTGCATGGGTTTTTGGAGATCATTCATTTTCATTTCGATTGAAAATGATCACGGCATTTTGTTGTGTTTACGCTTAAGTCTAAAACGAATAAATGTTATAATAAAAGGAAAAACCTCTTGAATCAACATGCTTACGGTTTTCTGTCAATCTGCATAGTTTTCAAGTTCAAAATAAAGAGGACTTGAATCAAGTATCAATATCTTTCACTTAAAAGAATTAAGGTTTTCAACGAAAAATATATTATTTCCGAAGAAATGCGTGAATTTAAAATTATATTCCTTTTCAAGGAAACACCAAATGATTGGCCATATAGAAAACGCAAAAACTGTTGGTTTAATGCAATTCCTTTTAAATGAAAAGGATATTTCTCTCAGTGTAACGAAATAAACGTCCAATTATTGGTTTTTTAAAACAAAAAAAAATATGTTTGTTCGACCTTTCTAGTTTCATTTTTATTTAATCTGCAAAGTTAGGGATGTTTTCCTGCAACACCCTGTACTTCCCAGATCTATAAAATATCAACAGCAATGTCATTATTTTAGTCCAATTTGAATTTTGGATAACTAGCGATGGTTCAAGATAAAATAAATGATTTGCTGTTTACAGTAGAGAAGGTTGTAGTGTAATCTTACCTGGAATGCAAGGTATAGGTAAAGGGTCAACTACCATCCCTGCAATAAGATACCTGCCTATCCTTGTGAAAGTAGTACGGTTTGCACTCTAATATCGCTCTGGTGCCTTCTACTGGATTCTGACAACTGATATTTTTGGAGTTCAGTTGGCATTGAACACTATAAGTATCTGTCGATTGTAACGGTGGGCATCTTGCTAAAAAAGTAAAATAAACGAAGAGCATATGTCGTGTTAGCAAAAATTCATTTGGATACGGAGAAAGCATTTCTTGAAATGTAGTTGGCGCGTGTATCAGGTGAGCTAATATACAGGATGTACCACGGAACCCCGTTCATTAGAAGCTTTCAGGGTTTCTTACTACATATTTATGAATTCGAAACTTTTAGGTTAAGAGTAACCCATACACTTTTTTTGTTATTAAATATTCCAGATGTTGTACAACTTTCGGAAAATTGCCACCAACTTTCTTAATATAAATGAAACGCCCTATTTATCATTGCATTTTTGGATTGTACAGTCGATTCTACGATACACTGTATTTAGGTTATTCTATACCTACCTTCAACCGTTTTTGAGTTATTGTGATTTAAGAAAAAATACGTTTTTCGTGGGGATGTTTAAAAAGCAGCCTTTCTTTTGCTCTCCTTTACACACAAAACCTACATATTTAACAAACAGCAAGTGCATTTCACCTAACCATGTCAGAAACAAGGAACTATTTGCTTGACTGCAAAAGAATCAAAGCAGTTGTTTCTATTTTTACGGGTCACTGCAGGTTCGAAAAGCACCTACACAGATTCGGATTTTCGGATGAGACTGAATGCCGACGTATTTTTTACCACTGTCCTGTCGCCATGAGAGTCACATACATACTTGATCTTTGAGAAAATTGATCTTTCCGTAGAAGACCTGAGAACAATCTCATTCGATAAGATTCTGAAACACCTTCAGGGTCTCGATTTGTTAAATGAACACTAAGATAACATTGCTTCACCAAAACGTAATAAAAGATTCCTACCATATCATACAAACTGTTTAGATATTCTGACAGGAACGAAGTCTATGCTGGTGATGATGTCTTCAGTAGGAAGATGTCTAGGCGCAGTTTATTGAGCGAAGTGCGTCACGAATCCGATCCATCAAGTTTGGTTTTGTTGTTGGTGGTCCTTGGTAAACTAATTTTTTCATATATATCCATAAAAAGAAATTTAATTTTGTTAATTTTGGAGACCGTGGTGGTCACCTTACTGGATTTTCTCTGCCTATCCACCTATCCATAAAATTTCTTTCTAAATATCTCCTAACTACTACCTAACATTCCCTTCAAAAGAATATTGTCCAATCAAGTGAGATCCCACTATTCCTGCACAAACATTTACAGACCATCGATGTTGGTGATCTAATGAAGTTATGAGGAGTTATGGGGAGTTGCTGTGTCATAGTTATGAAAATTATGGCGGTTTACATAGCCATTTTTGTGAAAGGTTACCTCATCGATAAATAGAAGATAATTAGTAGAAATGTAAAGTATTTTCTTGACAAAATTTGTCTAAAATCCATTCGCAAATTGCAAACGTTCTTGAAAATCACCGGCAATAAGTTCTTGAACCAATTGAATACGAAATGTAGGAAATTTATGTTTTCGCAAAGTTCTCGATACTGAGGTTTGGCTGATGGCCAGATCATTACTTATTGTACAGCAAGCGAAAAAAGTTTCCGCGTAGTTTGGTAGTGAAGAAAAAATAAGACGTGAACACAATCTTCCAAAGATCCAGGACTCGCTTCTGGCTCGGAAACCAGCAGAGATGATAAACTTACAGAGAAACTGAAGAAAACATAGGGATTGAAACAGTTTTATTTTCATTTCAACATTTAAATTCCGATAAAGCATTAAATTTTATCCACTAATAAAGTTTTTATTTTGACCTATGTACTATCTATTTCTCCATCTTGAAAGGATGCTTATAACTTCATCTGATATTTGGACTTGTATGCAAACCATCAAAGGTGGCTTACCGTTTTACTCTGATATTACTTTTTAATTGCGTGTTATTGGAACTTACGAAGGCAAGGTTCTTGTCAAGTGCAGGCTCCCAACGGCTAGTCAGGCAGAAGGAGATATTGGAATCCGAAGTGTAGTTAGCGTTGCATTCAAGCGTGATGGCGATCGAAGGTAAGACGTATGTGTTGCTTTATACGTGCTACCAGATTGCAAACTCGTAATTTTCCATTGGGTGGATGCGGAGGCGAGCAAACAAGCCAGAACTGACAATAAAAAAGAGAGTTAATAATTAAAAATCATTATTTTGCAAAAAAAAAGAACTTTGCCACTAATTCCACCACGCTAACATTTATAAAACGACGACTTTTCTAAAAAAAAATGGATACTGTTACATGTCTCTCACATTTATGCTCGTGATTCGCAATTTGGGAAAATCAATTTTCAAGAAGAAAATTAAATAAAAAATTCAGTGAAAACTTGGAAGTTTAGAATAAAGAAAATAGACAAAGAAATGCGAGCTGATACACATTGAAAATAGTTTAAGTTTTATTACTCTTCAATATAGTTAATTACCTCTGCACCTCTGAATTTTGATAAATAATTATTGAATTAATGTACTTTTTATTATATTTGTGTATATTTTTCGTTCAGTGTATCCACTATACTTTTTGTATTTTTTTGATAAATATATATCTATCTATCTAACTATCTTCGTATGGCGTATCATGACGTCACGTGTTTCCAAGGAAATGTACAGGACTTGCGTTTCTCATTATTGTTGTTCTGTGGTTAGGGTAGGAAAATGATGGCGGAAAATTCATTAGATTTACTATATTATTATTATATTATTCATTTAAAGTACAAGATATTTGCAATGCGTAAACAAATTCTACCTCTTCTGATTTATAAGAAGTCGCATGGTTTTTTTTTTTGTTTTCGACGGTAGATCTTGAGCGAAAGATCTTGAAGATAAGTAATCCATATCATATCTATTAAATAAATAAATTATAACAGTACTTACTCGCTATTATCTTGTCTTTTGCGCCTATTAACAGAACTGTAGTTTTTCTTCCAATCCTGCAGCTCTTGGAAATTATACCAAAAATCCATACATAACTCTTTAGATTCATCGGAGGCGTCTTCACAATCAGCTATACCGTTGCACAGTAGAGATGTATCAATAAAGAGACCGCTTTCACATTTGTATCTAAAATTATCATCTGATCGGTTTTATATTAAAAAAGAAAATAAAACGTACGCTTCCACTTTCATTTTAGTGTGAATTTCGTTCCAAGATCTGCTGTAACAAAAATTTATCGAACCTGAAAGTAAGGAAATGTTATTGCGACAAGAAGAATGGAGGTACGAATATGTTGTATTTTAGGTCGTTATGGATTTCTAAATTAAATACTGAAAAAAATAAATACAAGGCATTACAACTGAAACGAACCATCTCAAATAACTCTTTACCTGCTGTCATTTCCGAACCTTTCAATTGTTACATCGAGAGGGACAGCTTTTAATGATGGACCTCACGATACTTAAGATCATTCCTGGGGGCACAACAGCCTCAATCAAATCATTTTTTTTCTAATCAGTAAACAAAAAGTGCATAATATACCATCTGTATAATAAAATACGATTAGAATGAAATGGTTTTGATTTTACTGTATTAAACGTTCAAAATCATGTCCATTAACCTCCATACAACAGTGAAATCTTGCTCCAAATGCTCTCCTGACATTTCGCAACGTTTCTGGAGTTATTTGTTAGCATTCTTCGATGATTTCTTGGCGTAACTCTTGTAAGGATGCTGAACACGCGGCCATTGATTATACAGGCTGATTCAAATTAAATGCGCATCATTGCTATCTCTGTTATTATTGATTCTAGAAAGTAGGTTAAATTAGCAAAGTATTGGGGTTTTTAACGCTGATTAATATGCAATATACGAAAAAAACAATTGAATGGCGCATTTCCGAGAAATTTTGAAATTTATGTTTTTTTTTTTTTAAATTGAACACCCTTATTGTTAAAAAAATGGAAGATATTTTAATTTGTGATGCAAAAGTTCTAATACAATATTGTCTTAAAACGAATAATAAAGAAGTTATGATGGTTTTCAATTGATGCCAAAGATATGTAAAAATTATAGTAGGCTTCTTTCACTTTAAGTCAAAACAAATAGTATGTTGTTTGAAACTGTAAAAAAACGCACTGAGCTTAAATCCTTTACACGTTTAATCATTAAAAAAAAAAGTTGGTTATTTCATTTTTGTGTTGTGTTCTTTACTTCTAATTGTTATAATTACATTATTATCATTAGTAACTTGAACAGTTTTCGTTATATTTAGTTCTAAGTATCAGATAATATCACCATGTATTTTCTCATTTGGAGAAATGTGATATACTGGAAGCATACATTGTATGCAGCAAAAATTTAATAAGGACTGTCGAATATTATGCAGAACAGTATCCTTTACGACAGCAGCCGGATCGACGTTACCTTCGAAAACTTTACAGACAATTTAGGCAACACGATTGCTTATTTAAGAAGAAAAGAACAAAGAAAAATATCATTATCAACGAGGAGGTAGAAATTACAGTGTTAGCATATTTTGAAGCCAATCGTGAATTTTCCATTAGAGATGCTACTAAAGAATTGGGTTTACGCGTCAGTTCAGATAATTCTAGAAAAGCATAAGTATATCCCATTTATGTACTGCACCTCACAAAGATTACAACCAGGAGATTCGAACAGGAGGTTGGCTTTCTGTGAATGGTTTATTAATTTTTGTGATGAAAATTTGAATGGAGCACAATGAATTTTATGGAGTGATGAAACAAATTTTCCAATAGAAGAATGTTTAATAAGAAGAATGAACACTACTGGTCGCAAGAAAGTTTATTAATAATCCGTCCACATGCTGCACAAGTTCGATTTATTTTTAATATCTGGTGCGGATTTATTGGTTCGACAGTCGTTGATCCAGTATTCTATAATGGTACATCTCATATCTGGAATTTATTCGTACCGTTCTAGAGGATTTCCTTGATAACGCCCATTACCCTGATGCGCCGAAATTTGAACTTTCAGCAGGACGGTGCTCCGACACATAACTGCCGCATAGTTCACAACTATCTGGACAACATCTTTGCCGATAAGTGGAATGGTACAAATGGGCTAATTTGATGACGAGCACGCTCTCCTGACCTTTCATCTTTAGACTTTTGTCTTTGGGGATATTTAAAAGATCTGATATACAGAAGTCGATACAACAGCGTGAACGAATTGCAAAATAAGGTTAGGTAGCTTTTCCGCCAATTGGATGGAGGGCAATCTTAAGAGCTACCAAGAGTGTACTCAAGCGCGCACGAAAATGTGTTGAAAACGAAGGTGATATCTTTGAGCAGTATTTATGTTATTTGTTATAGTTATTTGTGTCACTAGGCCAGAAACTACACTTTTGTGAATATGAGTACGGTTTGTACGAATACTCGCAAAAGAGTTTCTGGCCGTGTGATACGCAATGTTTTTTGGGCCGATAAATCTTAATTTTGAATTGAAAATAGAAAAGAAATTTTGACACTAGGAAGTTGACAGTACAAGTTGGCACACATGTTACATACCTTAGTATTTTGACGTTTTCGAGAATAAATCTTTTTCTGTAATTTTATTTCTAGTTTAATATCTATTACCTTGATTAATTAAACATTCTATACGTGCAGTTAACGAGCAAGAAAATGCCCCGGTGATATTTTCGAAAATAATATTTGATTGATTATTATTTCTTTGTATAATAAATATCGCTTTTTTTAAGATACATTTACTTTTGTGTTTTAGAGGATAGTTCAAATTAACCGTTTTAAGAAGAAGCAATGATTTTTTTACATAATTCATAATTATTCGGGCGCTGTTTCTAAAATAAAACCTTTGTTTCTGTCAGTATATTAAATTAAAAGGAAAGTGATTTTTTTTTTAAAAAAGGTTGTTAGTGAACCCAAAATCCTAACTCGCTGTTTTGATACTCTTCATTCATCTCAGGTGATTGTTTCAAAATCTCTCTCTGATATTTTGAGCAAAAATCAGTACAATATTTGATGTTCATTTGTATTTTGTCTCTGTAATTTTATATAAATAACTAAAAACAAGAAAAGCAAAAGGATTTCAAAAACGGAAATTAAAATAAATTTCTAGCAATAAAAATAACTTCAGCTAAATCGTGATTTCATGAGTCGTGGCGACTTGAAAATATTTTAGAAAAAATGTAACTACCCAATTGTTACAAACTCAAAATTTTCAAAGTTTCTATAAAACCCCAATTTATTTCTTAAAGATAGATGTTGATATTCCATATTTAATACATAAGTATACGAAATGTCTTATTTGAGCGTCACTGAATATTAAACCAAAAGCTTAACGTGTTAGTTTAAGCGAGCAATACTCACACGAAATAAGTATGGTGATTGTCACTGCCAAAAACATTCTTCTGCGATTTCTCCTGTTTATCTGGTAAGTTTCAGCAGTTCTTGTTTAATTACTATCAAATAGCACATCCAAACAATGCTAGTTTCACTCATGTACCCGAAATAATTATATAAATGTGTCTGTATCGTCCGCTTAAGTAAACAACACGGAACTTATTCTAAACTAATACTTTGGTATTGTCAAGATAATTCCAGAAATAAACTCTTACGATAGCACATTAGAAGAATAACCAGTTGCCAGAAAGTTGCATTAAAAGCAAGGTATCCCACATTGAATGACCTTCGATCACTTTTGACTATTTTTAGAGCGACATTTAAAATATTACATCTGCATTAGGGAAATAAGGAATATACATTAGTAAATAAATAATGCAGCTGGTGCACCATAAACGGTGTAAAAACAGAAATTATAGTACCAAAGACCATTAGTGAAATCGGTCTTTGCATAGATTCGGCTGTTTTTTTCTTTCTGAAGTAGCTTTATATGTAATATTGAATCCCAGAACATTTTAACTTTGTGATACATACCTACAGTGTTGCCGATGTGAAATTAGAAATATGTTTCAGCAATATTTTTTTCGGTCAAATTAATTCCAAATATAATACAATTGTGTTTTATGAATAAAATCACTTCGCACAGTATTGCAACGAGTGCAACACACAATATTTTTACAAAATGACGATGTTTTTAACATTCGTAATTATCTCAACTAAATGCACGCGCCACCCCATACTTTATTTATTTTGACATCGTTCGTCATCTTTAATTGCAAATTTTGTTTGCCAGACGTGTTAAGGGGTATCCAAGGATCATTTTAAAAAAATATAAAAATGACAATAAGACATGAGCAACTTTAATGAAATAAATAAACACATTACTAACATATTTTCGATGCAATGGAGGATGTCGCTAGTATGGATAAAAAGGTAGATGCACATATATATACTTATGTTATTAAGCAAAAAGATTTGATTATTAATGAATTGCATGAGAAAATTGATTTGTTGAAGCAGCAAATTGAATTTATGAAAGAATTTATTCCTTTAGAAAAAGCCACTATATCGTGTCACGTACATACTTCCCCAAAAAAAGGTGAAGCCAGTAAAAACGCACCAGGGCCATCATCTGATAGAAAAATAAACAGTGGTGATAAAAAAATTATGACGCAGGAAAAACCTACTAGTAAAACGATAAACAATTTACCACCACCGAAAATAAATTTTGGTGAAGTTAATTTGGAGATTAATCAAAAAAACAATGAAAAGCCTCTGGAACAATCAAGCGCAGGATGGAAAACAGCTGCCTACAAAAAAACTAACAAAAGGAAGTCAATAATTGGCAAAAATCAAGTTGCTAAAATACAAGGTGTTCCGAAGATGACTTTTCTTCATGTTTCAAGAGTGGACAAATCGACTTCTGTTGAGGATATGAAAGCTGCGTTGTCCGGGGTATTTCCGGAGGTGACTTGTGAGGCGATGACGTCAAGAAAAAACGGAAACGCATGCAAATATTGAATCTATTGGAAGCAAAGCAATAAAAGGTTATGTTTTGGGAGGTTATTATTGTAGAAGGGTACTTAAAATGGGTGGAGTTGCTATTTATTATAAATTAAAATCAAATTTAAATGTTGAAGTCATAAATTTGGAAAAATATTGTATGGAAAAACATTTTGAGGTTTGCGGTGTTTCCGTCAGGGATAGTGTTGGCACGGCCACTGTCTTGCTGACTGTGTACAGGGCGCCTGATGGGGATGTTGATGTTTTCATTCAAAATGTTGTTTCAGTTCTTGAGGATTTGTATAATCCCACTGATAATGTTATTTTAGTTGGTGATTTTAACTTAGATTGTACTGTTGGGATCACGTAGCATTGGTGACTTTGAGAGATTATCTAATTTTTTAGCTACTTTTAATTTACTATCAGTTGTTGGTTGGCCAACCCGTGTCACAACTAATTCAGCAACTATAATTGACCATATTTTTACAAACCTCTCCGGGACTGTTTGCGTTCTCGATAACACTATATCTGATCATAGAACAGTTCTTTTTGAATCGGATAGATTGAGGACCAGTCAGGGTGGGATTAGAGGGTTTAGGAGACATTTTAGTAGTACTGCAATTGCCGCATTTGCCTCCTCTCTGTTGAGCGAGTCGTGGCAGGAATTATTTAATAGTAATGACTTAAATATAGCTTTTGATTATTTTTTAAATACTTTTCTCTTTTATTTGAAAAACATTTTCCACAACAACATATCACTTTAAACAAAAAAATAAATAACAAATGGTTACTGATGACCGAAAAATATCTAGTGAAAGATTAAAGGATCTATACAAACTAAAACTTCAATTTCCTGAGATAAGTCAGATTTACAAAGAAGCTAAAAAAATGCATACTAAATTAGTACAGGACTCTAAGCGTTCATATTATCAGTCAAGAATTAATGAATCATCAAATCTATGTGTAACCACTTGGAACCTAGTGTCTGAACTAACTAATAAGTCAAATGCTGTGAACAATATATCTTTGAAAAACCAAGAAGGTCTGACTGAAGATCCTAAAGATGTTGCTTCACTTTTTAATGACTTTTTTATAGATTCACCTGGACAAGTACTCGATATTATACCATCTCCTTCAAATAATGTTGACTATGCTGTAAGTTCCTGCAGTTTTTCATTGTTTTTAGACCCTTTTGTTGAAGATGAGTTATTACAATTGGTGAATTGCAAATTGAAAAATAAGAGTACGGCGGGACCGGATGACATACCTGCGAACTTAATTAAAAAAAATTTTTGCCTGTATCTTAAAACCAGTCACTTATTTGGTTAACTTATCTTTTTCTAAGGGTAGCTTTCCAAATTCATTAAAATTGTGTAAAGTAGTACCAGTTTACAAAAAAGGTAATTCACAATCCATTTTTAATTATAGACCAGTAACAATTTCATCAAACTTTTCAAAAATTTTTGAATATTGTTTCTTAGATCGTTTCGCAAAATTTTTAGATAAGAATAGTGTTTTAACTGATAGTCAACATGGTTTTCGTTCAAATAAATCAACAACTACTGCACTGATCGATTTTTATACCAGGTTGATTTCTTATATTAATGAAGGTGAGTGCCCTGTGGGTGTTTTTTGCGACCTTAGTAAGGCGTTTGACTGCGTAGATCATAATAGACTTTTATCTAAATTATATTCATCTGGTGTCCGTGGAGTAGCATATGACTGGGTGAATTCTTTCTTAAGTAATAGACGTCAGTATAAAGAAAACGAATATATTACGCAATGTAGATCGGACTGTAGGAAAATCACGTTAGGTGTTCCGCAAGGTTCTGTATTAGGTCCTGTGCTATTTTTACTTTATTCTAACGATTTAAGCACTAATATATCTGATGCTTTCTTGGTTTCGTATGCAGATGATAACACATTTCTTATATCTGATAAAAATGAGTATGATTTAAAATTAAGGTGTCAATCAACACTGAATTCGATGAGTGACTGGTGTAATACTAATTTTTTGCATTTGAATACAGATAAAACCCAGATGGTTCGATTTCATAATAGGCAGAAGGTTTGTTCTAGTATGGAAGTGACTGTTGGTCCTCAACTATTAAGTAATGTTGACAATTCTCAATTTTTGGGTTTGAATATAGATAAACATTTAAATTGGAAATGCCATTGTAGTGCTTTGGTATCTAAATTACATTCAATTTGTTATATATTTAGAAATTTAAAACGTGTAATGTGTACAAACCAGTTAATTTCAATTTATCATGCCTTAGTTGGGCTCTAGATTAGCCTATGGAATATGTTTGTGGGGTTTGTCCACTGGGGCGAATCGAGTTTTTATTGCTCAGAAAAGAATTATTAAGGTTATTGCGGGTGTATCTGTATTTAGTCATTGTCGAGATTTGTTTAGGCGATTTCGTGTATTGACTCTGGCTGGTCTTTTTGTCTATCAGTTGTCGGTATATATATTCACCAATAAACATCGGTTTAAGTTAATCAAAAATGTTCACGGTATTGCAACCAGACAAGAAAATAAGTTCTTTATACCTCATGGGAGATGTGACATTGTGCGTAACTCACCAAATTATGTTGGTTTAAAAATTTTTAACGGACTTCCTGAGGAAATACGTACTTATAACACTTTAATTGAGTTTAAAACAAAATTGAAGAACTATCTGGTTGATCGCGCCCTGTATACGGTTGGGAAGCTGGTGGCGGTGTAATTTTGTGATTTGTAGTTTTAATTATGTGTCTTCTTTGTGACATGTCTTGTTTTACAAGGCGTTTAATTTTTTATGACGTATAAAATGTAATATTAGTTACCTAATATAAATTAACAAATTATTACTTATGTTAAGTGAGTATCTTTATACATTTTTATACAATTTTGTTTTTAATGTGTTATAATGTCTCGCTTATATTTTTAGCTGTGCACTATTTTTGCTGCATTTATCTTTGACAATGTTGATGCCAATTGGGCAGTTGGTCCTAATAATTAATAAATTTATTATTATTATTATTATCAATATTATTATTACTGTTATTATTATTATTATTGTTATTATTATTATTATTATTAATATTATTATTAACTTGCTTAACTGCTTATTTTCACATGTCATTTATATTAGTTATTTTTGCAATTTTGGTATATACATTTTTTATACTCTATGTCTTTTATGATGTTTGTCTGTATTGTCCTTTTATGTTGTTTTAAGTTATATATTTGACATTGTCCACACATAAAAATTTATGTCTTTTGGATAAATAAAATGAATATGAATATGAATTTGAATATGAATATTTATAATTACAAATACTGAATTTGAAAGCACATACTTAAATGAGTGCAAAAATGAATTAATATTTTCTTCAAGAAATACTGATATTGAATTAGATCCACAAGATGAGGTTATCACTGGCCACACTACCCAGGTAGCACCAAATATTAATAAAATATTTTTTTCCTAATATATATTTTATATAGGAAGTGACAGATTTTTTTTTTTATTTTGTAAATATTGTAATTAATATATGTATATAAAGCATATTGAGATGTACTGGTTTTCTTATGTTGCTTTAATACTGCTAATCCATACACATGTGATGGTGTCCTGAAAGTATCTCAGAAAGTATCAGAATTCAAATCTTCGAATAGGAAACAATTTGGGATCAAGTGAGATTTCAGTTCGGATATTGATGCTAATAAACACTTTCTAATTATAACACTGTGTAGGCTTTCACGGCCGGTGTAACTATAACTAACAGCTTCTTGCGGGTTTCGCCGTGTGTCAAAACTTTCGCTCGACGTTTCGCTGTTCATACTGACAGCTTCTCCAGTTCAGTTATCCTGAAGTCGAGCGAAAGTTTTGACACACGGCGAAACCCGCAAGAAGCTGTTAGTTATACTTTCTAATTATTGCTGTAAAACTTAGAAAAATTACATAGGAGATTTTGTCACAACACCATCTATATGTATAATAGAACCCCCAGTATCCGGAGTAATTGAAAATTAACATGGTCTGGATAACGAAAAATCCGGATAATCGAGAAGATATAAAATATTACATATGAACTTTTTTTGTCAATATAATTCCGGTAATGAGAGGTTCTACTGCAAAATAAAAATATGGATTAGCAATGTTTAAGCAACACAAGATAGCCAGTAATTCTCAACATACTCTACATGTTAACAACATACATATACAAAAAAAAAGGGTTAATGCTGGGACGGCATACTTCTACAAGATAAAAAAGCATGCTATTTTTTTTTTATTTCAAAGATTAAATACTTCAAATACACGTTACTTAGATATACAAGGTTTTGATATAGTCTTTTTAATGATTCATCTGGTACCCTCATATGTCGATCTCATCCTTGTGGCAGCTGAAATAAATTTTATATAACAATTGGACATTGTTTATCAGCAAATATTCCATACCAACAGCCGCCTCAAGACATCTGCAACACGTCAACTTCTGTATAAAAACATCTTACTACTCATATACTGTACAACTTACCACTAGAACTGGGGTACTGGTAGAACTTAGACCGCTAATAGCTAACATCGAAATATTCACGTAATATATATTTTTGGCAGTATTTAAACCTTGATGGTGAAGTTTTTATGCAACTATTGCATTAAGGAAACAAAATTTAAATAAAACAATACAAAACATGTATAAGTATTGTCGCTGTCATAACAGCATTCGTCTCATTCTTGTTGTTTCATCCTTCTCTCATCTTTACTACAAAAAAATTCTTGTTAATATACTGCATCGTGTAACCATTACTCTTACCATCAATTGCTGTTTTTGCTATATTTTGCAATATTAAACATGCAGTAACACCTGCATTGTAACAGTTTTTTACCTATTCATTTTATAATTTACGACACTTACTAAGGTCTATTCACTGTAAGAATGCAGCGTTACATTAGATAGGCGAAAGATTTACGACTTGCGATTGGCTAATAGACGAGGCGAATTCACACATACGAAAAACATTTTATGTAGCAAATGAAATTTAAGTTGGATAAAACAATCTATGACATTTGTCAATCCTGGTGTTGGTTTCAGCTCTGTATTTGCGTGTTTATTGCTTTTTTGTGTCGTTCGTGTGGTTAGTGTAATTTTTATAAGCAAATTGTTACAAAAATAGTTCTTTTAGAGCTCTACTGAATACTGTTGAATATTTGAAGGTATTGTTTAATAACTATATAAAATGATGTGATAACATAGTATATTTTACATCAATTTTAGTATGGCAGATGAAGAGGTATTTATCTACCTGCAGGGTCATTAAAAATCCTCAGGGAAAACATATTGGCAGTAAGCAAAGGATAATGGCTTATAATTTGTATCTGGAGCTTAAGCGGACAGTTCTAAATCGCAGCAATTAAATTGACTGCAAAGCAACTTGGGGTGGGTGAAGAACAGTGTGGGATATTGTAAAAAAAAGGAGACCACAGGAGTTATCAGTTCACCCCTAAAAAACGTCTTCGTCAAAGTGCATATGATTCCTTGGACGAAGCAGATAGGTCAGCAATTAGACGACACGTACATTCCTTTTTTTTTGCAGAACGAATTACCTACGTGCACAAAACTATTGGGTGTAAATATAATGTTATCCATTTATCTTACATTTACTTCATCGCATTGTATCTTACAGGTTATTAATGCAGATGACACTTTGCCAATATTGAAAAGACGACGCTCTGGAAAATTTAAAAAAGTTAGGATTTAAGTGGATGAAGCGCAGTGGCAATAGTGTTTTAATAGAACGACAAGATATTGTATTATGGAGGCGTCAATATTTAAACAACATTCGGAAATTTCGTGTTAGTGGTAGAAAGATATATTATTTGGATGAAACTTGGGTTAATGCAAGTCATACAAAGCAAAAAATATGGGCAGACACCACAGTACTCACTGCAAGACAAGCATTTGTGGAAGGAGTTTCAACGGGACTGAAAAACCCTTCAGGAAAAGGGAAACGTTTATTGTTTTACATATTGTAGCGAAGATGGTTTCCTTGAAAACGGTCTCTTTTCTTCGAATCCAAGAAAACTGGAGATTATCACGAAGAAATGAACAGCCAAGTGTTCACGGAGTGGATGAGAAATGTGTTTCCTTTTCTGGAACCAAACTCTGTTATTATTATGGATAATGCTGCCTACCACTCAGTCAGAACAGAAAAAAAGCCTATCATGGCATGGAAAAAGCAACAATTAATTGAATGGCTTCTTGCAAAAGGAATTATTGTTGACAACACTTTGTTAAAGGTTGAGTTGCTTGAACTTGCAAGAAAATATATTAACGATAATCCCATCCCATATGTTATTGATCAAATGGTAGAAGACAGTGGTCATACAATTTTAAGATTGCCTCCTTATCACTGCAATCTGAACCCCATTGAGCTTATTTGGGCTCAAGTAAAGTATCATGTCGCAGCTAACAACAAAACTTTTAAATTACCTGAGGTGAAAACCTTACTTATTGAGGGGCTTAACATTGTGGATAGTAGTGCATGGAGGAATTGCATCAAACATGTTATTGAAGAAGAAAATAAGATGTATCAACACGACAATGTTGTTGAAGATATGATCGAAGAATTCATCATAACAGCAAATACATCATCATCATCAGATCTGTCATTAGAATCTGATTGATTCTGAATGATAATTGAAACGTGCATTTTGTTCTAACTATTATATATTGAAATTGAAGTTTCCAGAACGCAATTAAACTTACATTATATTTAGGCATATGCTATATTTCATACTTATACCTTAAGGTGTTTTTATCGTTTTTTATTATGTTGCCTCTGCTTTATTGTTGTTGTACAATTTTTAAGAAGTACATTTGTTTCTACGTTGTATTTAGTGTAGGCATATTACTTGACAACTAACATTTAACATGTTTTAGTCTTGACTGATTTGTCCATAGAAAATTCATTTTAAATTATTATCCTAACATTATGTGTATTAATTTTTATTCTTACTATACTACATGTCACATGTTAATTATTTTAATCGTAATTTGATTTTATCCTCTATTGTGTTTTATAAATTAATATATTATACTTTATAGCTTAATAAAGACGAATTGCAATTGTCGAAACGTCGCATATGGAATAGAATAAACATAGTTTCACCGAGATTGGACAAGTTTTTTGGCTATCGTTAACTACCCCCTGTAAGATTCCCGAAATGTATTCACTGTTACTTTATTTGTATTATTTTATCACCTTATATTATGACTATAACATTCTAAATAAACTACTAAAAGCGTAGTGATTTCATGTTATCCTTTCCTATTATTACAAAATTTTGATAACCAAACTTTTTCGCTTATGACACTGACAACTTACAATTTGAATTTGCCGCTAATTTTTCATTCTCGGTGTAATTTGGGCGCCGATCGCAGCGCTATCTACTGCATTCTTAAAGTGAATGGAGTATAGTTGCCGATTATAACCAGTGCAATGTTTATTCACAACGACTTCTTTTCTTATAACCCACAATCATGGACCACAAAACTACGCAAGACTACGCAAAACTTTGGAATTTCAACATTCTTTCGTTTTCTTTTTTTTCACGCTTCTCATCATCTTCTCATCTACCGCGACCATCACTCCACTCACGTGATGCACGTGTGCTTGTCGCTTGTTTACGATACGATATAATGCACTAACTCACGTGACGCAAAACAGCGTCAAAATTTGTAAAGCCTAAAGCCAGTAGTTTAACAGTTCAAATTCAAATTAAAATAATAAGAGAAAGATATTAATTTTTGTTAAAATAGAGTTTATTTTATACATGGGTTATCCTACTTAAAAATACATTATTAATTATTTCAATATTACGAACACGAATATATACATAATATGTTTTAATACATTTAATTATGCATTTTATTTTGTTAATTCAGGATAAAATTACTTTTATTTTTATAACCACATTTAGATTATAAATATGAAGGGAAACTCGAACAGGATAAATATATAAATTGAATGTCTACTTACCAGTTTCAACAAAATCCGTCACTAGACACTATTAAATTTTTCACGGCAATTACTGTTTACTTCAACAGAAACGCTTTTATATTAATTGATCAACTAGCGTTTATTAACAGGCAATTGAAATGCTGGGAGTGGCATTTACATTTAATTAAATACCGGCTTAAAGACGGACAGGGGAAAACGTTAATTGGGTGCACAGATTACTTACGTTTCCAACCACGTGCTCCTTAATTACATATTATAAAGTTTTTAATATCGAATTTTGGCCGGCTAGATCGGGGAAATGCCCCACTGTGTGCCGCGCCGATAGGATATAAAATATCGATATATCTCCATACGTCTTTGATGCATTTCTTTTCTGTCCATTTTATAAATTGAATGTGGTTTTTTGTATTTGTTTAAAATGTGTGTAACTTTATAAGGAATCGTCCAGGTGCTTAAGGCGGCCGAAACATCCCTCTATTTTCGTAACACGAACTAAATCACTCTAATGCACCTCTCTGTCGAATATATTGAACATGAGATGGCGCTACTAGTACCATTCGCTTACTATTGTCCTTTTTTGAGAAAAGTTTAAAGTGACAATTTAGAAAGTGATAGTAGTTCTGAAAAGAGACGGCGCGTGTTTCGACCGTAAACACCTGGTAAACATATTCTTGGAAATTCCTTCATTATGATTTGTGATTATACGTTTGGGGTGCTTGCCTAATACATCGCGGCGTGCGTATTCACTTTCTCTTATGCATTTGAATTGAAATACCGGGATACTAGTGATTTTATTGTTATTATGCTATTAGAGTTGACGGACTTTCGTGGTATCGAATATTGTGCACAAAATCTTTTCAAGATGGCGCAATGTTATTGTTTACGTTTTATAAATAAACGAAATTTGTTTTATTCAGATTATTTTATCTTTTTAGTTTTGTATACTGTTTATTAGATAACTAGTTCGTGTGTATTTCTGTGTGGTGTCTATAGTTATTGTGAAAGACATTAGAAAATTGTTTCATCGTAGCATACAGTTCTGCTTTTATTTGGCTCTAAAGTGTGCAAAAATAAGTTTTTACAATGAATGAAAAGTGATCAAAGACTGCAATAGATTATGTTGTGGAAATATGTTCCAACAATTCCAAAAAAAAGAGATGTAGTTTTGTTTTCTTTCCGATAATAAAATGTAAATTCTCTGCACATGTCTTCTATATCAAATTTTATTTTAATTTTGCATTTGGCATAGTGCTCTTGCAGTGGACAGAGAAATGTAAAACAGTAGGATAGTTATTTAGACAAATTCATGGAAAACTGCTCGAATACACTCTGAAAATACATTCCGAAGACTTGCAATTTAAATACTTTAACAAATTATTACAAAACAAATGTGACAAGGCTAATATATTTTAACAATGAATGGTTTTCCATGATTTTTTGTACCAACAAGTATTACATATCAATTAGGATATTGGAAACCTAAAAATGTTTGAACGGAGAATTTTGTTAGAAGTAACAAAATGGTAAAACTATAATAAAACAAATTAAATTATTAAAGCAATGAATAAAACCTTCTCTTGTTTTATTTATAAATACATTTTGTCGTTAATTTCTGTTTAAGTAACATATAATAAAGCTATTTGCTTATAACTTCCACTACTAGTCATGATTCTTTTAAATATTTCAATATCAAAGCAAATATCACATTAATAAAATAATATCTATTATGTTATACCCTTGTTTATATAATACCCTTACATATAATATAATACTTAAGTATTTTTCATTAAAATTGTATTTATTTGAAATTATTGTTTTGAGCTATATTCGCGATTATAATATTAAGATGCCCCTAAGTTCACTTTATATTTGAAGATCACGAAAGCCTGCCTACAAAACATCAGAGGTGCCAACAATTATGTCCATACTGTTACACTGTCAACTACACATTTTACTCTTTGAAATTCAAGACGAAATAGTAGGAGGTTTTTTAAAATAAACTTTTTTACATAATATTGTTTTTTTCCATTGCAAAATTACAAAAAATCAAATAAAATCCTGCAATTTTTATGCAATAAAAACTCCAATTTCTCTTTTTAATTGAATAATATTACACTTGTATTTGCATAGTTTATAAGAAGAAATGAATAAGCTACTACAACAGAATACATGCCGTCAGAGAATTACACTACAGAAACATAAAAGTATTTCTAATGACATTAAAAGCATACTTTTTGGTGTGCCATCTATATCACGACTGCCAAACTAAAGTAACATCTGTTGCAGCAGATATCTGTAAAATTCTCTTCTGTGTATCCCAATTTTGTTTTTCAAGTTGTTTATCATAATTAGATTGTTTAATTAGCTACTCTTATGTTTATTTTATTTCTACAACAATTCCCCAGGAAAGCCATGCAATTTTATCTGCATTTACAGCTCCACATTTAAATTTTTTGTTAATTTTCTACATCGCCTATTCATGCATGTTTCACTTTCCGCTATTAAATAATATATTTTAAGTATGCAATGGAAAATGTATCGTTTCACTCCGCATATTCATGGAGAGTGTGCAAATGCCCTTGTTTTCCAGAAAAAACCGCCTATGTTGCGAAAATAACTTGAACAAAGTAACCCATGTTATACTGCCATTATGTTGGCGCGAAAGAGGTTTGTAAACGCCCCCTTAAAGGCCTTTACTATAATCGCGGTTTCAACCGTAAATCAATAATCATCGGTTTAAACTTCACTTTAGACTTACAATGGATATATATTTAAAAAAAATAAACTTGACCTTACCATATAAAATCCTTAAACTGCGATTGTACAAATGTATGGGCTAAATCAAAGAAAAAGAAAAACAGAAACTTTGTGGATATTTTTGGCTCCTATAATTGCAAAAAATGCATCTCTCATATTTGAATTTTATTATCGACTAAACTTATTTCATCTATGTATCTACCTTGATTTTATAGCTGCAAGTATATCTAAAGGCAATATTTGTTATCTCACAAACAACATTCCTTCTATGAAAGAGAAAAAAGTATGCATTATTTATATATATATATATATATATAAAAAAAAAATCTAGAATTTTTATCATATCATATTAAAAATTGAAAGTTAATCAAATAAAACACATTTAATCAACAATAATAAATTTAATTAAAAGCATAATTCATAAATTGGAGCTCACATGTTCACAATATCAAAAATATTTACATTCCATTATGAAATCATAACCTATCTTCGCCCTTTGCCCTTACCTTTCCCTTTCCCACTGCCACTACTTTGTGTCTGTTCAACATTCGGCTTCGTCTGTCTCGTCTTCAATTTCGGAATCATCTCACCCAAATGGTATAATAAACTATTCCTACTAGGCAAATTTGGGTTACAGGGTGTGCCGTCATCATTCTTCAATTGCACCCTTATTCTGCCTCTATAAAGTAACTCTTTGCTCCGCTCTCGGCTATACAACTTATTCTCCACTCCCACTTTTAAACTGGCCGCTGCTAGAACATCTCTGATCTCTTGGTGTGTAGGGTTCTCTATGCATTTATCTTTCTGTATTTTCCGACCCTGAGCCAGTGTCTTTTTGCTGTTAATGTAAGCGGGATATATGCATACCCACCTGTAATAAATTAAATTAATTTAATTCTAAGTATCAAGGATGTTCGATTTTCTGAATTAAATACCTCTCGGGATCGCTGTGCTGTTTATTCGGATTCCATACTAAGACCTGGGTGGTAGAACTATGTGCCATATTTCGAATTTTTTCAACAATATGTTTACAAACGTGAAAAGATGTCTTTTTGACAATTGACAGCATGGATTGAATCTAACAGGATGGTAACCCTTGTAGTGAAGATTTAAACATATTTCACCGCCTCTACTGGCTATACTGGTAACTAATCAAGATAATTGCTAATTTCAAGCATTTCGAGAGTAAGAGCCGTTTTATACGTACGAGAATACTTATACAAATTATAACAAAATTTATACCGAAAATTTTGGTGACAATTTTCGTAAGAATTTTTGGCGCGACACTTTCAGGTCATTTCACACAGGAATAAATTTTAACCGGAATTTTCAGGATATTTGTTGTTACAAGCAGGCGCATTTGTTAAATTAAATTGTTATTTGATTATGGTTATCATAGAAATCCTAAATAAATAGCAGTTAACCGATAAACCAGCAAAATATGGATCATAATTGTTTAGATTTAGGTTACAACTTAGAAGTGCAAGTGGAAGTAACCTTATTCCTGTGTAAAACGACATGAAAGTGTCGCGACAAACATTTTTAGAAAAATTCTCACCAAAATTTTCGGGATAATTTTTGTTATTATTTATGTAAAAATTCGCGTAAGTGTAAAACGGCTCTAAGTTTAAATTTTGCATTGATATTGTTAGTATACCTAGTGATGGTTAATACTGAATTAATAGCAAGAACAATATGGGATGTATATATAAGTACTTTAAAACTGTAAAACCTAAATGTAAACTCATTATTAGGCATATTCAAAATATAGATAGGTACATAGATAGAAGAAAAGTAAAAATTTTTTTTCCAAAAAAAGTAAAAATTAGATTTTCTTATTTTGCCTCTAGCACCTTTATCGGAGTTTGTAGAAAAAAACCTAAAGACACATTTTTAAAGGCACTTAAAACACCGTATATGTATTTGAAACCTTTTAACTCTTCTTCAAGTAAATTGTTATTAAAACGTTTGATTGAATATCAAATTATAAGCTCTCTCTAACTAATAAAAATAATTTTATAAAATTCTTCATATCTTTTATTTTTTTAGTTGAATTGTATTTGTGTTTTCCTGTTCTTTTTATATTGTTTTATATTGCATAAATAAACTTTGCTTTCCTAGTAAAACAAAATTCAAATTTTCCGCAATTATATTTAGGAATTTCAACTTGAAGATCTTCAAATAACTATTAATGTAATACAAAATCGTATGTTACTTCATGCTTTAATGTTGAAGTTACTGAAAATAATTTGAGGAAAAATTTAAATTTAGTTTACGGCCGTTTGCACCGTTCGTGATTAAGTTATAATTAACATTTAATCATAATTAAACTTTAAATTCCTTTGCACCGACTGCTTAACTAATAATTAAATCCTTAATTCGTGATTATCTTTAATCAGTACCCAAGGTACGAATTAAGTCTTAATTAAAGTTGGCGCAAGCGTAGTTTCTTTGTTTACAATCGTGTTTATAGGCGATTATAGGTTATGTTATGGGGTTTTGGTTATAATACAAATATCTCTGACTAAATTGAAATAGCTAGCTAATTAAAGTGTTCACTTTGAAGATTAGAACAGGGAATAGCGGCGTGCAAGAAGTGTATATTTGGCAGGGTTTTAGAAAGTCCAAGGTAAATCAAAAATTAATTCCCGAAATAAAAACTGACAATAAATGTATTTGAGGATTACTCATAGTTTCAGGTGGGAATGACCCGGAGGTATTTCGTAATAGGAAAGGATATCTTTCTATAAATTCACAATTTTTATATGATGCTAATTTAAAAATAATGGATATCGTAGTACGATGGCCAGGGAATACACACTTTAACGATCCATTCTTTTCCCTAAGCGACAGTGGATATGCCTCAAAAACATATTTATTGACCCCACTGTTAAAGTCTGAAACAGTTGTGAAAAATCATTATAATGAAAGCCATATTACAACATGGAATGTCATTGACAGCATGTTTCTAAGAAGAATGTTTTCCAATACTGGCATATGGTTGTCGCTTAAAGCTGGAGACCTTTATGGCAGTAATAGTTGGTACCTCAGTATTGCACAATATAGCCATAAATGTTGGTAAAGAGGAAATAAATGAAGAAAAAATAAATCAACAAATTTTAAATGGACAACTTTATGAGATTAATTATGACGCTGTTGATGATGTACCTGCTGCGACACAGGCATTACTAATTAATGATTATTTCAACAATTTGTAATTCATTGTTATATAGTAGAAATTAACTTTTGAACATTTGTTTGTATTTGCTTTCTTTGGCTTTTGTATAAACGAAAATATATTTTATTTACTCTAAATGCATTATCACTTTGATTTTTTTAAAAGAAATATTGTGTATGTAATTAACCATTTATTTATTAAATAAAAGGAACAAAATATATAAGGAAATGATGGTAATAATAAAATAATTCTAACAAGTAATAGCAGAGGTCAAATAAAGTATCAAAAATTGGAGCATTTGCAGAACAAACAAATAAAAGAATTGCATAATGAAAAAAAAAACCTGCATTCACATATTAATTTCTATTTTAAAACTACTACTCAATTTTTTTTATTTCAATATCTAATTCTGTAGCAATTTTCTTCAGCTTAAATTCCAATAACTTCCAAATGCCGCTTAAAATCGCACATTCGCATAGCGGCAATTTTCATTATGATGGAACAGTGTTCCCAATATAAATACGATTTTTGACTAAAAACTAAACTTAACGCACTACCAACCTATATTTCTGTCGCAAACTTTTTATTTAACTAATCATTAATTAAATTTGTTCGGTGCAATCCTATTCATATTTAATTCGAAATTAAATTTAATCTTTGATTAGTTAATTAAAATGTTAATCACAGACGGTGCAAACGGCGGTTACTGAACTGCTTTACTTTAATAATGTTTTAATTCCATAGAGTAGTCTATCGCACTAAACATCTTTAAAACCCTTATCTGTGATAATATACTTCAATATGTTCGCATGTGCCCTCTATATTTACATAGTGCAACTATATTATTATGCTGTGTAATTTCTATTTATAATAGGTTTATAAATGCACTATTACAGATATCTGTAAAGTGTATTTACATCGTTTTTACAAAGCTTTTACCACTGGTTTCTGCCAGGCCACGAAAGATGGCGAAATGAATGTAATTTAGACATTATTTCTGTTATAATTTAAATTGCAGATGCATTAATTAGATTCTAATTTAAAGAGTAATAAAACTAACGTTTTAAATGATACGTCTCTTATTTAAAATCAAAAATTTTGACAAGTACTCGTAATAATCTCTGTCAGATAGTAGAGACGACTATTTTGTCGTTGATGAATGACAATTTGAAAATTAAATGTACAATCAAATGCTAATACTAGCGTAAATTAGGTATCTTATTAATGATATATTATTATTTTTTCTTAATCGTCTTGATCCAGTTTCCGCATAAATTTATTGAAACCGCACCTATGGAATGTCCGCGAGAAAAAGGTAGGTACGCTTATTACAATGCTTCCAATTCGAATCTTCCGTTATTACTTAATTGAGTGTACGCGGGGATTGCAGAAAAGAACCCTTTGGAGTCCGATGGTACTGCCGGCCCAAGCGACTCCAATAGACCGAATATATTCATCGATAGAAATAATTTGTTGGGGAAAGCCCAAGCACAAACAGGGCAGCAGATGTTCTCCTATCAATACGGCAACACACCTTTGGGTAGGTAAAATCGTATTTTCAGTACTGACGGCAATTAAGTTCGTTACCTATATATTTATGATGTAGGACCTTCTCACTGGCCGAAATTATTCAAAACGTGCGGAGGTAAGCACCAATCGCCCATAGACATAAATCTCTCCACGTTGAAGAATATCCACATGCCGAAGATCTCTTGGGATGCCACGTATAATATCATGCCTGAGATGATCACTATTGAGAATACGGGTTATACCAGTAAGTTTATAGTTAAGCTTATTTAAGACGCGTTTAATCCAGTGGCGGTTCGTGGTCGGAGACGTAGGGTGTTCACAAAATCAAAAACATGCAAATTTTTAACTAAAATCCAATCATTTTTTTCGTACATGTCCTTCGTAAATTTTCTTGTAAAGTCTCTAAATTTGCCCTTTGTAGTTTGCGTCAAATTAAGTTCTGGTTTTGGTCTGCCCATACTTTTGATTTGAATTTTTTGTTCATAACTAAACGAATTAAAATTGTCTTTCAAATATTGCACAGTAAAACTGTTCGCATCCATAGTTCTTATTTATATATTGTTTAGTGTTTACTTGCAATACTACTTTGTTTGTTTTGTGTGCATTTCATTATCTTTTTTTTTACCTACTGTATATTTCATTTCATTACTTTTTTACGTACTATATATATTCTTTTTTGTTTGTCGGCTGCACCAAAGCGCATTAGTGGCGGCTTTGCTTTGTCGGCTTTTTGCAGAGGGATTTAACCATGCGGCGTAGTTTTTAACTGCGGCTGCGCTGTTGCCAATTTATTTTTGTTTTTCTAAAAAAATCAATTATTATTTGTATCTTTGAGGGAAATGTACGTTTTTTGGGAACAGTTAAAGATTTACCAGTTTAAGTTTGTGATTTTATGTGCGCGGGTTTAATAAACGTATTGCTGTAGATGAAGTACCTCAAACGAAAATTTAAATCAGTGTTTAAAATAAAATAGATATTTTTGTTTATCAAATATGTTGTCTAATTTCCTTTTTTTTCAACTAAGTTAAATTTAAGATACTTATAAATTAACACTAAGTATTTAAAGGTTACAACCATGATTATTGTGTTAATTATATCAACTTTTATCATCTACAATTCTTTGAAAATCTTCTTATACCTAAAACTAAAATATAAAATTAAATTTAATACCTGTATTAATTACTCATCTAAACTGCACGAGTGTGATTAAACATTGAGCACTGGCTTAATATCAGCAACAAATTAATAGATTAATACATTAAAATTTTTAAATTCCAAGCAAAAGAAAACAACACATGTGAGCCACCCCGATATCTATATCACACTGGCTCTCTCGCTCACACGTACGAAGCAGAGAGCCAGAAAACAAACAAAAAACCTGGACACAAATCCGTCCAATACGGAAAAATATAGCAATAGTGAAATAAATAATATAATGTTATCTATAGTCACGAAAATTCTGTTAAAACTTAAAATATAAAGAAATACACCGTCATCCTAAAATATCAAAACAACTTTCAAATGAAAATACCATTAAATTAAGAAATTTATTCAGATAATTGTTTTTTTTAATAAAAAACTACAGCAGTATGTTATTTAATAAATTAAAATAATTACGCACCCTTGGTTTCATTATAAAACTGTCACCAACAAACAGTATTAGTTCTTATGGTAGTTACGACCTGTGAACGGTGAGTCATTCACAAACAAAACATATATAATATAGTTTATTCGTAAAACACTATATCTGAACGTTGATGTCGATCGATTTGTTAACGTGACCCGAGAACGCAACGAAAGCGAGCACAGGAGCACACTCAATTTGTGCACCGTTCATATGGAATCTGCCGTATCCCTCCCCACCACCGCTACGTCCTTTATGCGGCTAGGCATTGGATAAAATCAACGTAGTCCCGCCTACTCGGCGCACGTGCTCCGTCGTCGGTCGCTTGCTCGCGATGTACATACATATGTATAGAAAGGAACGTCGCGTCGTTTATTCGTTTCGCTGCGTTATATTTCACGAATATATTAAGATCGAGTAATAGATTTTATTAGTTTGTAATCGACGATTTGTTTAGGGGGTTCACGTGCTCATGTGCTCCTATACAGAAACCGCCACTGGTTTAATCGCTTAATATGATCATCTTAATATTCTTTTTTGGCCACTTTCACAACCTGAAACGCACTAATGAGTGTATGGTGTATGTTAACGGTGCCCACGCGCAAACAAAAACTATTAAAATCTGAATATGGAAGATGGGTCGTGTGATCACTCATTCCTCTTCTTCTTCTAATAGGAAAAATTGGTTTTTATTCCTTGCAGGGGAAGCTTCAGCACTTTTCTTAAATCAGATATACATTGCATTATTCGTTCCACGAACATATCTTTATACAGTGACCGACATAAATATTGCAACATACACTGTAAAAAATTACAGTAATTTTGCCATGGTAAATCAGGAATATTAAATGTAATAACGTTGTGAATTTACCACAATAAATCATGTAAATTTTGCTTTACATGTTTTTTTCTAGGATATTTAACATGGAAAAAGGAATTTCGGTAAAATTTATAGCTTTTTCATGTAAGTTTAAGATGTAACAAAAATTCAAAAGGAAAATACAGGAAAAAACATGTACAATTTTGTATTTACTCTCAAAATTTACTTAAAAGTGAAAATTGACATTCTTTTTTGAGGTATTTAGTGCACTTTAAAAGTAATTTTACTAAGTGAACTATTAATATTGCTGTAAAAATATGAGGATCTTTTATATTTATTTGTTTTTACTTGAATTTTCGGGTAAAACTATAGATATCATGGAAAATACGAAATTCATACGCCGCAATGTGATTGGCTATTGGATTATTTATCTGTGCGCGTAGGGAATTCTATTCGTTTGTCGAACTTATTATTGGCTCAATGATATCATGTACGTCACAAACAATCGTAGGTTTCGCGTAAGCATGTTCATTCTTGATCCCTGGTTGAGCGATTCAGTATGACCTATTAGGTGCTATAAAAGAATTAGGTAAGTTGCTTGCTCTCTTTATAAAAATACATATGAAAATTACTTCAGTGTTCGGTAAATATAAAGTTCATATAAATATTACATACGAATTTTACAGTACAATCATTAAAAAACACATCAGCATGTGAAATTTACTAGATGGTAGAAATTTTACCTGTAAAATTGTAGACAACTTTGTTACCAACGATTTTACATGTAATTTTACTGCAACTTTTTTTACAGTGTATGCGATTTTTTGTTATTAAAATATACTAAAACCTTTCTTGGGGGATAGGTCGTGCATGTCTACGAACCTCAAAATTTATTTTGACACACGTCACGTGACCACTAGTATGGCGGTAAATTTAAAAAATATGGCGTGAATCAGCAAAAAGTGAGGTTAGATGACATGATATCTAAGAAAGTTATTTTGGAAAAGTTGCTTAGAATTCAATTCTGAGGCTATATGAAAATTTTTGTAAACATATTAAAAAAAAATTAAAAATCAAAAATTTTCCAAATATTGTTTCATTGAATATACAGGGTGTCCCACCGAACTAGGTCATTAGATTTTTTCGAACTTCTAGCAGGAATTTGATTTTGAAACTTACAGTATTGTCATGGCCTACTATTAAGGTAAATATTTGCAACTTTATAGCACTTTCGATATACAGGGTGTTGATATGAACTTTCTTATTTTAAATGGAATGGTACAACTTTTATCGGTACAATGAATGTATCGAGTCATTTGCAATTAGTTTATATGAGGATTCCCTATCCCTAAACTCAACTGTTTTTGAGATATTTGCAATTTTGTTGATTTTTTGACGTTTGCACTGTTTCAAGTTAAATTAAATAGCTGATGAGGTATTAGATATTTAGTGGTTCTACTAATGTCGATGTAAGTACAAAGACGTAGGTAGAAAGTGTTATGGCAATAATGACAGAATGACATATAGGGTGTTCGAAAACGTATCTCCAATGTGGATACGCTTAAACCAACAACACTTTTTTATTTCAAATGGAACATGGTATTTTTTACTACAGCATTGAATGCAGCGTAAAATTCTACATCGATTGACATTAGGGTTTGGTATACCTATTTTTGATAGTTTTTGAGATATTAGCATTTATTGCCTAAAATACGACTAATTTCCAAGTTTCGAGTACATAAAATATTTTTTCCTAAAAACACTCTGTATATTACTTTTTAGAATGATGCGTTATCTTTTTTTGCATTGTTTGCTTCCCATACCTAAGATATTTATCATTGGAAGTTTTCCAATTATTAGCAAATTTTATGCAATTGTAATTATAAAGCCATAATTAGCATGCGATAGCAAATTACATGTTAATATTTTTGTCTGCTTATTAAATACATCGAAAATAAGTCAAATTAAAAAAAGAACTAAGAAACTATTATTCTGAAAGAACATTTATGTTGGACATTTTCGAAGACTTTTAATAGTTTGTTTCTGATTTATGTAATCTGTCTCTATCGCTTTAAAACCTAGATTAATACAAAAAGCCAAGAAGCTGCATTGTTTTCGGAGACTCCATGTCAGACGGCCCCCCTTCAATGAAAATACCTAGTCTAGTAAGTGAACAATATTTGGAATATTATGGGTGTATTTAGGATATCTGCTTTAATTTTCCTTTGTACTTTATTTTTTTGAGATTTTTATTCATTGCAAATAAGTGTAGGTATCTAATTATTGTTACATTCTTCATGAATGTAGAATAAGTCTAAAATGTTGTTTGTATATGTAACTTTCAATGTTTTTCTTATTTCTTTCGATTTACAATATTTTACTTGTTAGAAGAAAATGTGTGAAGGAGTTGACAGCATTAGGACTTACTATAAAAGATATGACTTGTTAATACTGCATAGGTTTATCACTGGGCAATTTGGTAAATTACCAAAAATGGATATCACTTGTTTGTTAGCACATCTCATGGCCTACTAATATCTAATAATTAATGTACGTTCTCTATGACTAAAAGACATTACTATTCGTAAGAAACTAGTGAACGTTAGATATCTGAAACATAAATATTTAGATAGGCTAGCCAAATAATGTACAGAGTGTTTTGTAAGAAAAAGCTCATTTTATTTGGTTTGAAACTTGGAATTTAGGCATATTTTTAGCAATTTTTTGCAAATGCTAATACTTCATAAACTATTAAGAATAGGTATACCAAACCCTAATATCAATAGATGTAGAATTTTGCGCTGCATTCAATGCTGTAATAAAAATACCATGTTCCATTTGAAAGAAAAAAGTTTTGTTAGCTTAAAGGTATCCACATTGGAGGCACGTTTTTGAACACCCTGTATGTGATTCAGTGATTATTGCTATAACACCTTATAGCTACGTCCTTGTATTTACATCGACTTTAGTAGAACCATTAAATATCTGCAATCACATGAAAAATATTTGATTTTAATTGAAAAAGTGCAAATGTCAAAAAATCAACGAAAATGAAAATATCTCAAAAACGGTCGAGTTTAAGGATAGGGAATCTTCATAGAAACTAGTTGCAAATGGCTCGACAAATTCATTAGATCGATAAAAATTATACCATTCCATTTAAAATAAGAAAGTTGATATCAACACCCTGTATACCGAAAGTGCTATAAAGTTGAAAATATTTTCCTTAAATAGATCACAGTAGGCCAAGTCTACACTGCAAGTTTCAAAATCAAATTTCTACTAGAAGTTCAAGAAAACCTAATGACCCAGTTCGGTGGGACGCTCTGTATAGTTGCTACTTGTTCGTATAGAATACATTGTTTGCTTCCAGTCGAAGTCAAAGTAAAATATCCGAATAATACGCGCGCCAAGATACAGGGTGGTCCAATGAGTTCGGCATACGCCCTGGAGACGGTCCATTTCCATTGGGGTAGCACCGATCACAAGGGCAGCGAACACCTGATTTAACGGAAAGAGTTTCCCCATGGAGATGCACGCAGTACACGTGAAAGAGCACACGACTCTAGAGCAAGCCAGCAAATTAGCGGACGGTGTAGTTGTGGTCGCTTACATTTTTGAGGTGAGATATTCTTGACGACATTCTTATAGTACGTAAGATACGGATGGGCAAGTGCGAAGCAGGATTTATAAAGTTTAACTTTGTTGCGCTATTAGCTAAAGTAAGCTGGGGCAAGTGCATCCCCCAAAAATTGATTAGTATCACTTTGAAGGACGCACAGTGGTCCCAAATTCCGAAAAGCTGGCCAAAAGTCGAAAAAAAAAGTTCTTATGTAGAAACTTTTAACCATCGGAATAGCTGTAGAAGTACATATAGTATGTATTGCCAACATTAGAGCAAGCCATGCATTCACACCTGTTTGTAAAATTTACTTTCTTTGTAACGATCGAGCTAATCACTGCTGAAATCGTGAAGCACAAGTGTAAGTACGTTTTTCCAAACACGCTGAAAAGTTTATCGGTTAACATTTTTCAATTCTATAAAATGTATTCTTTTCTTGAAGATGAATACAACATTAATCTGTTATTAATCAAAATTAATGTTCACAACATGCTAATAAATCAATTGTTAATCTTATTGACATAATTTAGAAAAGTCGTTAGAAAAAGGCAAAAAGTAAAAAGTCTTGATGGATCTTGCCTCGAAACAAATTGTAGGCTGTTGATTGAATATTTCTCTAAGGTCCGGTTTATTCACCGCCAATTAAAGTGCCAAGTACGTACTTGACAATTAAACTTACTTGTCACTAGTAAAATATTTTGTGTCTTTTCACGATATTTTAAATGATAAGTACCTACTTGACGGAAGTCAACATTTTTATGTCAGTAGTATTGTTTCTGGTAAGACAGTAAGAGAGACGAAAAATCAATTTATACACGTGAAAAAGAGATAGTAAGCAAATATATGTAAAGCACATGTTTACGGTGTTTAATTTGACGTTTATTAATGTCAAAGTTATTTTTGGCATTTTTATTTAGGAATTCGCGAGTTTATTGTTAATTTAGTTTAAATAGTATTGTTTAAGGTAAGTTTGAATTGTATTCATACAGGAAGTTACATATATTCATCACAGGATCTATAATTTGATTTAATTATAAAGCGAACTGCTGCTAAACATGACAGATCGTCAAATTTTACCTTTGAGTAGACAAATCGACTGGTCGAGACTATACTAAAGCATGATGCTTCAGTAATTGAAAATAAAAAAAAACTGATGCATGCACATGGCAAGAGAAAGAGTTAACTTGGAGAAAGAATTTAATGCTTTCGGGCTCATTCCAAGAATACAGAAGGCTTTTAAAATAATTGTTGCCCAACACCAATATTACCTAAATCTACATTTTCTCCAACATCAAACAGAATGTCATTATTTTCACACGCAATATTGTGCAATATGGCTGTTGATATAGTGATATCCTGATTTAAAGGGACGCAACATCTCATTCCTACTAAAAGAATGGGAAACCGTCGCGTCGTTTCCAAATTCCGAACGTTCTTTCTACTACATTTCTAGTTCGTATTTGGGCTTCATTTTACGAAGTCTCCGCAGCAGTAATTGGATTATTTAGAGGGTTATGAGATATTCTCTAATAGGATAACCGCTATCACCCAAAAGTAGTCCATTTCCCATTTCTCCAGCTTCAAAACGCATCTTAACAAGTGAATTAAAACAATCGGTCGAACCAAGCAAACAAGAAACGATATCAATAATTTTGCACATTAATACAAAATTAATAGAAAAATATCCTTTTCTATTTCTGTACATTTCTGCATTTGCACCACCTGTAAAACAAGTTGTAACTATGTATACATAACTCTACAATTTATTTATGCTATACCCGGCGATTGGATTCGCACATATGTGCCGTCAAGGGCCCCCAAAAATTTTTGGGAAACGTCACATTTCATAAAATTTATTTATTATTTCATTATCATGTGGCGTTTCAGGCAAATGAATAAACGTTGTTTTTAAACGCGCTAATGCAACGGTAACTTTTCTTATAATTTTTGCGGCAGTACTGTGTGCATCTTTCCGAAATCTGCTACTGTGATATAAGTATGTCGATCCCGATTAATATGATTAACAATTTCCATTTCTTCTTTGATACATAGAACCTCATATTCTTCAAATATCTCCATCTTTTACTCAGAAAAACCATCATATATTGTTTTCTAACCTTCAAACACGACTTAACAAATGTCAAACTGTCAAGTAACATCTTAATCGGTGTTTGAGCTGTCAAGTAAAATATCTGGCCAGTAAGGAAATTTTACTCGACGAGTAGTGCTACTCAAAGGTGAATAAACGTTTAGTTGCGCTAATCTGTCAAGTACACAACTTGGCACTTTACTCAGAGATGAATAAACCGGCCCTTAAACATATTAAGTAGTTGGCTGCCCATGGGTGCCTCTAAGGTTTTTATGCTAGATTTTGTGTAATGATGCCAGAAATTAAGTGAAAATATGTTGTTTGAAGGGAAAATGCAAAAATATCTACCGTTACAACGAATGAATCACAATGAACATCAACATCAAAAACAGTATACAGGAGTAGGCGGCCATATTTTATAGTCATATTTTGTTGCGGTCCTTGCGCTATATGGCATACGTATGTGATAAATTCATCAGACAGTTTTGGAAAAAATGGGCACATAAGATATGTGTGCTTAGGAAATATAGAAATAATTGATAGTATTTGTGGTAGATTATTTTCTATTTCTGACAGTTATTTCTGGATTATTTTAACGAAACTTTGACATTTCAAGTATCAATGTATACAGCAGAAATGCGATGTGTTCCAACTATCGACGATGTTCCGCAAATTGCGATAGTGTAACACACTCCTTTGCTGAATGCGCCTATTGTCAATTGCTGTGTCTGTTACCATCAACCATGAAAAAACAACAAAATAAAAAAATGCCAGAACGCTATAAAATTTTCGCTAAATGAGAAAAATTGACTTTTGACAGACTTAAAATAAAAATAAATAATTTTTTTTTTACTGTTTATATGTTACTCATTATTTCACTAAGTGCTCAGTTTAAATACTTATTCGTAATAAGCGCCTTACTCATATACTGAATTTCATGAATATAAATGCAGTTTTGTACTAAGGAGTCCGACATTTTGGATGCCCCATTTTTTTTTTTCAAAAATAGCCTTCATATTGGTAATCAGCGACTTGAAAACCACCATATACCGAGTTTCATGAATATAAATGCAGTTTTGTGTTAAGTAGTCCGCCATTTTGGATCCGCCATTTTTTTCTCCAGAAATAGCCTTCATATCGGTAATAAGCGACTTGGAAAACCCTCATATACCGAGTTTCGTGAATATAAATGTAGTTTTACATTAAGTAAGTTCGACATTTTGGATCCGCCATTTTGTTTTTCCCAAAAATGGCTTTCATATTGGTAATAAGCGACTTGAAAACCCCTTATAGTATAGTATAGTTTCATGAATATAAATGCGATTTTGTATTAAGTAGTCCGCCATTTTGGATCCGCTATTTTGTTTTTCCCAAAAATGGCCTTCATATTGGTAATAAGCGACTTGAAAACCTCTCATATACCGAGTTTCGCTACAATCAAATAATAGCTTCACATTTTGGCCAGCTTTTCGGGATTTGGGACCACTGTGCGACGGTAAAAAAAGTTTCAACAAAAGTTTTTGGGGTTTTTATAATCAATAAGCCAAATTCTAAAGTTAAAGAAATTTAAGTTTTGATGATTAAAAAAAAAAAATACACACACAAAAGCGCTCTTGCCCCAACAACTGACAACAACGAGATAAGAATAGGAGACCACGTGTGTTCGTGTTACGTTGTACCTTTGTCTTGAGTTTTCAAAGGTATTAAGTGTAAATTAATTTGCAAATTCTGCATCATTACGTGGTACATTTTTCACTCTACAGCATATGTGGGCAACAACCGGCCCGCGGGCCGGATCCGGCCGCTGTAAGATTTGATCCGGCCCGCGAGACATTTTGAAAAACCCAATTAAAAAATATTATACTAGTTACTCATACTCACTCCAAATGAGGAAGATCGAGTGATATGGGGTTTGTCGCTTGCTCCTGCAAAATCAAATGAGCGAGCAAGCCGAGTGGCGGCGATCATCAAAGAGTGAGGCGGCAAACATCAAAGCCTTTGATGTTTGCCGCCTCACTGGCGGCGCAACAAAAGATTATAGCTTCTCAAATGTTCTACACTAGACGATTCTAGATCATTCCTTCATTTTGTCTATATAAGCGGGTGGATGGCCCGAACTTTAGTCCAGTTCTATTTGAGCTACCGAGGTGATAACTTCGACAAGCGATATCCTAGCGAACTGCTAGTGCCGTCAATTTGCTTTGTGACTTTGTGTGCATCTTGAGTGCTTACTAATTATATTTTGTTATTAAGTTTATCGAACGAAAAGTAAATGAAAATGATGTCTGGTGGAAAGGAACGAAAAGTAGACGCAGAGGGTCGCCAGTTTCAAGAAAAATGGACTGAAGAATTCTTTTTTATCTTGCACAATGATAAGCCTATTTGTTTGCTGTGTAATGAATCCATTTCAGTGACGAAAGAATTCAATATAAAGAGGCATTACCCAACTAAGCATCCTATGCTGCACCCACTGACAGGACAAATAAGAAAAGACAAAATCCAGAAGCTTACCGCAAATTTGGCAACACAGCCGCAAATGTTTCATAAACAAAGGACACAACTTCATAATGTTGTGAAAGCTAGTTTTATAGTTAGTTCAAAATTGGCAAAGTCATTAAAACCATTTGCCGAAGGAGAATTTATCAAGGAGTGTATGTTAGAAGTTTGCAGTGTTTTGTGTCCTGAAAAGAAAAATGAATTTGAAAAAATTAGTTTGTCAAGCCGAACTGTTGCCAGACGTATAGAAATGATGGCTAATGATATAAAAACAACTTTGACTGACCGTATGGCTGGTTTTGAATCATTTTCCATAGAATTAGACGAGAGCACCGATTTGTCTGACACAGCTCAACTGGCTATATTTATTCGAGGTGTTGATAAAGAGTTCACTGTTACTGAGGAATTGCTTGCTTTACAGCCGCTAAAAGGAACTACTACAGGAGAGGACATTTTTAATGAAGTTGAAAAGGTATTCACAAGTTTTGGTTTGCCATGGCCAAAATTAGTTGGTGAATGCATTGATGGTGCACCTTCTATGGTCGGCTTACATAAAGGTTTCATCGGAATTTTGTATGAAAAAGCAACTGAATTAAATGTGCAAAAAGATGATTTGATAGTCCTCCACTGTATTATCCATCAACAGAACTTGTGTTCTAAGTCCATTCGACTCCAGAATGTTATGAATGTGGTAGTAAAAACCATCAATTATATTCAATCCCGAGGGCTTAACCATCGTCAGTTCAAGGCGTTTTTGGATGAAATATCAGCTGAATATGACGACGTAACATATTGTTGTGAAGTCAGATGGTTAAGCAAAGGAAAAATGCTGAAACGGTTTTACGAGCTTAGAAATGTGATAGCAGATTTTATGCAAATAAAAGATAAACCACTATCTGAATTGAGTGACCCAAAATGGATATCTGACTTAGCATTTCTGGTCGACCTTACAGGCCATTTGAATGATTTAAATTTGAAACTTCAAAAACAAGGACAGTTAGTAAATGATTTGTACAGCCGTTTGAAATCGTTTCAAAACAAAATCCGCTTGTGGGAGGCACAGTTGCTGTCTGGTAACAGTTCTGGTAACAGTTACCATTTCACCACGCTCTCTGCGTATGAAAATACTGCTTATGCTCAATATGCTGAAGAACTTGAAGTTACTATCGGAGCAATTTTCGAACAGATTTAGCGATTTTAAAAACATGGAAGACAGTTTCAATTTATTAGCTACTCCAACAAAAAGTAATGTACAAAATGTTCCAATACACTTGCAAATGGAGTTGATCGAGCTTCAAGAAAACTCACTCCTAAAATCTAAATTTGAAGACGTGGAGTTATGCGATTTCTACAAAAAATACCTCGTAGAAGACATTTTTCGGAGCTTAGAATATTCGCAAGAAGATTGATTTGTGCGTTTGGCAGTACTTATAAATGCGAACAGTTCTTTTCAATGATGAAAGTTAATAAATCAAAACATCGTACAAGGCTGACTGACGATAATTTGGAAAATTCTTTACGTCTTCGTATCAGTGGAATTCATCCACAAACATCGATGAATTAGTTTCTCAAATTCAAGCTCAAGGGTCTCATTGATTTCGTTGTCGCTATTTAACTTTCGTAGTTTGTAATAATTCCAAATTTCACGATTTAATTATAATGTTGTACCTATTTTTTTTCATTTCATTTTCTTATTTTAATAAATTGCATTATAATAACATTGTCGTATTATTTCATGTCTGATATCTATCGCTAAAAATTATGAACACTACTTTAAAATGCACTACTTTTAAACGCCGCCCGCGAACGTATTTGCACACTAAAGTTTGGCTCACAACATGTCAAAGGTTGCCCATATTTGCTCTACAGTATAGTGACCTTTGTATAGTGGTATCTGCAATTTGTAAGTACTTATTTGTCTTTAATAATAATCGTTATAGATTGATATCGTATTTTCTTCTTGTGTTTTTGCCGTTTCTTTTTCTATGTTTCCTTATGGCTTCTTTTCCCTATGTCACCTTATTTTGAGTCGCTAGTACATACATTAAAGCTGTTATTTAAAAAGCATCGAGAGATTCAAGAAAAATATATTTAACCTGTTCGGTTTAAATGCGAAGACTTAAAGATTAAGCTATAAACGTGTAGCCAGCATATAAATACAAAGAATAATAAATAATGAAAATAGTATTGGATCTAAAACCCGATCTTGCGGAAGACCAATCGACAACTCTTTCTCAAGGTAGGTATCTCAGGTCGCTGAGATTTGACGTCCCTTGATTTTTGTGCTTGATTTTGAGCTTACTATTACGAAAAGGGTTTATCAAATTACAGAATAAGATTACACTATGTAACACGTTTTTTGTCCTTGAGTAGCAAGCGTTATTTCTAACTTATTTATGCTTCAAAACAATAGAAAAATACTTTTATTCCCCTCTAATTTTGCTTTTGTGACTAGGATAACCAAAATTTGAAATATACCCACATATGTATATTGTACGTCCACTTAAGTATGAGACAAATGGGGAAAAAAAGTTTATTGTTGAATTTATAAAAAAAAATTATGTAAAGTAAAAGTTGGTGTTTCTTTAAAAACATATTTTATATTCAAACTTAGTTAAAATGCTTCAACTCCCTAAATGTGCCAAAATACAAATTTTCAAAGTAGAAATCAAAGATATGGAATTCTACAAAATTACACAATATGCGCCAAACATTGAAAAAGTACTTTTTTTTTTTTTGGAAAAATGTATTTTTTCGATTTTTACTTGAAAGTTGGTATTTTGGCATATTTAGGAATTTGAAATACTTTTTTCTAATGGAACTTCCTCATATCTTTAAAAATAAGGGTGATTTATTCTCAAGATAATTTCTTTTTTTTTCTTAATTATAGCAAAATTACGAATGTTAATTTTAAACCCCAAATATATTTCTAAAGAAGCACTGCCTTTTATTTTATATAATTTTTTTTTATAGATTCAATAATATTTTTTTTGCCCCAATTAGTCTCATATTTAAGTGGACACAGTGTATATCTCCAATATTTTCTCCTTACGGGTGAGCTTTTTAGGAAAGTTATCGCAGTCGAGAATCTTCTTAATTTGAGGTCCTACGAAGACACCGGCTTTGACCTTCGCCTCAGATAGCTTAAGAAATAATTTTTCAAGGTGTTTCATGGCTGCTGACTCCGTACCTAGAGCTTTCGCAAATTGTTTTATAAGCCGCAACTTTATGTGCAGTGGTGGCATCAGCACCTCTAGAGGGTCTACCAGTGGCTTTCATTTCATATTGTTTTTCCCTATAGAAAACTCTGTCCTCTGTGGCCAGTCGCGCTTGTTGTAGTGTGCATTGGTGTCCCTGCTGTCCCCAAAGACAAAGATGATGGGGATGATCATGTCATCTGATTCTACTATTATTTTCTTCACATTCCGATTCGCTGTTGCTGATTGAAGGCGCCTGATCAATCTTAGGAGGAGTAGGTAATGGAAGCTGAGGGCTGTCTAATACTGGGGCCAGGAAGATCCGGATACATTATAGCAGGTGCATTTTTGCCAGTACGGCGTTTGGAAGGGTCCACAATGCAAAAGTAGCAGTTGCTTGTGGGGTTAGTGGGTTCCCGCCAAATGCTTGGAATTGCAAATCTCATGGATCTCTTTTCTCCCCTATACCATCCTCTTGTCTTAATAAACTGACCACAAACATAGCAAAACGCGTCTGCTTCATGTTTGCAACCTCTTGAAGCCATCATCTAATTAGAAAATAGGTATAGTGAAATGAGAAGTACATATACACACCGTTTTGAACACTGAACTCGTGGGACGAGCCTATTATATCAGCTTTGGGAGTGTACACGTTTTGAATGGAGGGACGTTGGAACATTGGATTTGTCAAAATTTAAAATAGCGCCTGAACAATATAGCAATAAATTATCAAAGCAGGTTGAGTGGTTGAGACATCTTCGTTGTGATATTTTTGTTTTGTTTTCCAAAAAAACAAATCCAAAGCCGAAAATGCAGATACTTGTCACTTTGACAGACATATTTACTGTCATTCCTATCGTAAATGAATTCAGTTCCGTCACTGATGTCTTTAGTTCCCGTATTCTATGTCGAACGACATAATATGTACTTCTCATTTTGGGTTTGCTTGTAAATTTTAAAATATGATTGTCTTGGTCACAAAAGCAAAGTTTGTGGGAAATAATCGACTGTTTTTATATTTTTCTGACATAAGAAAATAGGAAATGACAGTTACAACCCAAAGACAAAAAAATTAATAGAAATTGTTACATAGAGCTAGTGTAAACGAATTTTAAAATGTTTCACACTCGCCCACCTTATCTCAACTGATTCCTAATAATCCTGCTTTTTAATTCCCAGCGCATCTACCTATTTAGAATAATATTCGTAAATAAAAAACTTATTCCGATTATAATTGAATTAAAAAGAACGTATGTTTTATCCGTTTTCCAATAGATCGAAGATACTTGTCATATGCCGATCAAGTACATACAGGAATCGTTCGACCTCGTAGAGATGGATCTGCACACCGCTCAGCCGCTCCAGAATATGTTCCCGATCAGCGAACTAGTTGAGCCGTTTTGCTGCGGTTACGTCACATACAAAGGTTCCATGACGACGCCACCGTGCGCGGAAGCGGCTACTTGGATCATGTCTCCTTACACAGTCGGCTTGTCTAAGCTGCAATTGCAGAATTTCCGTAAGCTGTACGATTCCTGCAAAAACTTGGAGAACAACTTCAGGCCCGTGCAGCCGTTGAACGGAAGAACTGTGCATTTCGTGAACTGAGGCGAATATCATTTACGTAATATGTATTTTATTTCTATACTTCTACGGTTTATAACGATAATTATGATAATAAAGTAGCTATAGGTAAGGCGTCTATTGAAATATCGCTTCCCTTAATTAATCTTCAACAATCGGTCAATATCAGTTGAGTTTCTTTTTTTTATCCAAATCTAAATTGACCATATTTTAGATTTATCGTACAGATACAGATATCACCATGTAGGGTACCCAATAAACCAATTAATATATCATAGATGGATATTTTACATAAATCGTGGAGGTACTGAGACCTGTACTTACCCGGTAAATTCTCTACACTGAGAGAAAGAAATGCGTTAATCTAACAATATCTACTATGTTAACACAAAAGGTGTTAATGCAACAAATTTTGCATTTAATCCAACTAAAATGAGTCATTGTGCAACTATTTATTCGTGTTAAAAAAATCTGTTGACTGAAAAACCTTACATGGTTGAAGCTAAGATATCTAAAAAGCTTTTGTTTGGACGGACCGAAAAATGGTAATGTTAAAACAAAAAATCTTAGTAGTTGAATGAATTTTACGTTCAAACCGTATTATACTAGTGGTCACAGCATTAGTTGAACCTTGAACCGAACAAAAAATGGTTTCATTTTGAGCGGAGTTATGTACGAAGCTCAAACTTTAATATCTCCCTCAAATTGAATATAACCATAAACATAACCTTAAAATAATTGGTTTGTGACATCTGATGTCACTGTGATATTAACGAATCTACTGGAATTTCTGATGAAGACGTTATTATTGAACATTTTGGGCGTGTTAGAAGACCAAGGATTAATCGTGGCGTCCTACTAATTTGAAATTTGGGATGAACACGATTTCTTTGTGAGATACTGTTTATAGAAAGATACCGTAATGCGAATGCTTAACCGTATTACTAATAGGTATAGCAATCCTACAAAATTTGTAAGTATATTACACATACATATGAGTTCGGAGATCCCATTAATTTATTTTATAGAAACACACGCTTAAGACCGGAGGAAATGTTATTACCGATATCAACTCCTAGCAAATCATTTAAAGAATATCCCACGTTATTGCATATTTAAGAGATAATCACATTGGCTTCCCTTGGACTAATGACGAAATCCAAGAAGTAATTGAAGGCTAATATGAGATTGCTTCTTCTCTTAGAGTGATTGGTATAATCGACTACACATGTTAAAATTCAATACCAGGTATTTAGTACTAATTTTTTATACTAACAGTTAACGATATATTTTTTTATTTTGCAGGGGTGAGAAAGCTGAGGTATACAGAAATTTTCAAACAGTATGTGATCATAAGTTAAGAATTCGCAATATTGTTTGTCGGTGGCCTGAGTCAGCAACTCGGCACAAATTGAAAATTGAAAACAAGGGACATATTCAAACACGTAATTGTGTCGGATACTAATATGGTGTTTGAAAACGAAGATTCCCAGTTTTGGTAAATGGTGCTGGATTACAAATGCGAACTATTTAGTGTGTGGATGACCATTCTATGTAAGAATAGAAGTATGTGATAACATAATATATGCTATTGCCACTGTTCAATTTTACCTTATAACATACACCAATAAATACAGCAGCTAAAAACAAGTGCTTTATTTTGTATTTGCTAAATATATTTCTTTTGCTGCTCTTCTATTTGTAATTTTTTGAATGGTTTTCATTTTGAAGAAACTTTATTTTTAATTTGTTCTTCATTTAAGCACATCTAACTGGTAAATATGTCAAGTGATGTTAACACCAGTTGATAGAATTTCTGTTTCTAATGTATAATAATAAACATTTAACAAAGTAACAAAGTTTAATAATAATAGTTCCTTAATAAAAGATAGAAATATAATAAAAGACCTGTTTTTTTTCGCAGAATTATATTATTTATGTTATAAACAGTGTTGCCAACTTGGTGAATTTTCCACTAAATCTGGTGTATTGGAACCATGTCTGGTGTACACAAATCATTTTTAGTGGCTAGTGAAAAGTTTAGTGGATTTTCTTTAATTTTAGTTATAAATCTAGTAATAATTTATTGAACACGAATTACATACACATGTATATGTAAATAAATAAATAAAAGTACAAAATAAAATAAATGAGGATATGATTATGATATTATTAAACACGGTTACAGTTATATAATTGTACAGTGGAACCTCGTTTATCCGGATCAATTGGGACCAGTGCTGATTCAGGTTAACGGAAATCCGGGTTACGCGGACAGTAGGGTAAAAAAAAAAAAATAAGACAGTACCTACAGAAAAAAATACTTTTTTTCATAGATAAACAAATATACGCACAAAACTAACCCAATTATATTTTTAAACTTATTTTAAACATTAAGGACAAAACTATTTGATACAACGCCCATTTCTAAAAAAGAAAATCGGCAAAATTGATCCGGGTTATCTGGAGTTCCGCGAAAAATTAAATAAAAGGGGATTTATAGTAGAAAAATTAAAGTAATTACATAAATATAATATAATATAAAATATTTTTGCTTTTCTTAAAATACTTTATAAAGTAATTCCTTTCCCAATTCTAGTGATTTTCTGGTGGAATTATAATCCCGATCTAGTGAAATATGTCTTCCATTAATTGGCAACACTGGTTATAAGTGATTCAAAATTTTAATCAATCATAAAACAGAACATTCACCCAAGGGCGTCCATGCTGCTTGAACTTGAACCATACGATACACTACTACTATACTACATATAGTTCAAATCCATTTCGGCCAATTCAGGTCTCGAAATTCGACTTATCATGTCACGACAAGAGTTCCTTTTTTTTCAATTAATTATCCGTGTCCTCTTCAGAACTTGAGGATTCGTTTGGATTAACAATTATTATTGGCTCGATGTCCATCTCCACTACTTTTTTTTCCCGTTCATACCAGTTTTTTTATTAAATTATTTGAGTGCCTCACACAGTTCCTCCCAGGTGTTGGGTGTGCAATGTTGTAGTGCTTCATTCCACATATTCAATACATTTTGATCGCGATAACCATCCCTACCAATATTTTGATTATAATATCGTTTTGCTGAGGCCCAGATCAATTCTATTGCATTAAAATCGCAGTGATAAGGAGGAAGTCTGAGTATGCCAGAGCATTAAGCACAAGCTCCTGTGCCTTAGAATTCAACCGCTTTCCAGGCATTTTCTGTGATAATAAGAACATTAGTCATTGTTTGATACATTCTCTTTATTCAAAATAACTTACCCACTGAAAACTTTACAGAAGGCTCTGTGCTCTAAAAAGAACAATTTTTTCTTGCAAAATATACAAAGAAAGCGAAAAAACGGGCGAGAAACAACTAATAATAAACCAAATACACACACTAACGATGCTATAGGTTAGATTTGATTACTGAGATGTGCCATGATAGAAACCGGAAACGATGCACTATTTTAAATATTGTACTTAAACAATGCAGTAATATGGCTATCTCTATCTGTCACATTCATGAAATTACTTATTGTATCTTTCTCTGCGAGACAAGCGGAAACTTTGCTTCTTTTTTCAATAGCAATACTTGAACAAAATAGTCAAATCAGGATTGTCTTTGCTTGTATGACATATCAATGACGTTAGTTAAAACACTAAATAGACAGACTGTATATTAATGTAGGTATATTACCTATACCGTCAGATACTCATTTGATCAATGTTGTGGCGTGATTTGATCGCTTCCTTCTGTTAAAAAGCATCAGATATCACATTGTCTTCGTTCGTGGCTCGTGATATCGTCATATATTGTGAGTCTAATACTAGTACGATACCAACATATTTTTTAATTATTACATACCTATTATACTTATATATTAAATTGGGGACGAGCCAGTATAAAAATTATTAATCCAGTGGGGATTTGAATATTTAACTTCAGTGTTTGCAGGTAAGCACATTTTGATTTTTATAGATGTTTTTGCAAATGAACGCCACATTAGCTATTAGCACAACATAATGCAACGGTATACTTCATGTTTAAACGGGTATATTAAGACCCAGAATATATCGTATTTATTAGATTGTACAATACATTTTCATGAGTATAGTGCGTACCTACCTTCCTGGAGGTTCTGGACATAGAAACAATCCATTAGCCCAGTAGACGCTCGGAAGTGCATTCAAATATATTTGTAAATACATATTTTTAGGAATTACTTTTAAATACCCACTATTATTGTAAAGTGTACTTACATATTTCATACTTTATAACTGTTGCGAAGTTATTAATAAATATATGAACCTAATTTAGTCATATTTGAAACAAAATATGACTAAATTAGGTTCCCCAATTTGTAATTAATAAAATTTCCAAAATATTCAAAATGAAATTATTTGAATGAACAAATTTTTTGTTTCAAATCAACCAAAAATAAAATGTTTGCATTGACACTCTTAATTTTGTGCACTCAATACATTTTATTTGCTAATGTAACCATAAAGATGCATTGAAGCAAGAATTTGTTTTTGTAGTTTCAACACAATTTCGAAGTTACGGTAAGCAGCAATGCTAGTTAAACAAAACACTTCTTTTTATTGTTCTAACATACTTAGAGCTGTATTAACAAATCAAAACCCATGTTACATCAACTAAACTAAAGTGGTGTATTAACGATTAAACTTGCTTAAATTGAAATTGAGGGTTCAGTTGAATCAACGAGTCTATTATTTTCAGGTTAACAAATATATTTCAACAAATCGTAAATGTCAATCTAACAATAAATTTCGGTGTGCCGTATTTAATGCAAATTTTTTGGTTGGTTATGCGTATTTTGGTTAAACCAATGCATTCCTTTCCCTCAGTGTAGGCGACACTTTTTACTGGGGGGTAGGTATGGAAAACACACTTTTTACAACCACGAAGCTCTGGTGGCTAACCTGACCCCTTTTCCTATGTGTTAATTTGCTGACTCAGTTACTATTTCTTTCTCTAACGATCATACCACAGGAAACGAGGCTTCGATTTTCCGTCACAATATTTTTTGCAATTGCTATGATTTACTACATACTTTAAATTTGTCAACATTTCAGCTTTGTGATTCAGCTCCTTCAAGATGTTTTGCAATTTTTTTGGTACACAGTTTTTCATAAATAAAGTGTCTCCGTATCGTCTTTAGCCCAAAGGGAATCAATCACACTCAGAATGATAGAGAGACAGCTAAATGGGGAAGGAATTGCAGTTTTAGGAGCTGAAATGTGCGGCTAATTTGATATCCCGAAATAGTATATTAAAAGACAAGTTTCATTTTGACGTTTCAAAGTACGAATTCAGAGTTTAAGAAACGAGTGGCGTAGCCACGAGTTTCTTAACTGAATGAGTGCTTTAATGTCAAATGAAACGTGTCTTTTATGCTATTTTTTGCAATTAGTTTTAAAATTTCTCTTTTTGTAAAAGCAAAACGAGAAAAAATTGATAATCTAGGGAAATTTTGTGGCGGTTGTCACCAGTTGTCACCTTGGTTTGGCACAAGATTTAAATTGACAAGTTAATTTAAAATTGACACATTTTTGAAATTTGTTATATATTATATTACTAAAGTAACTATATTATAATATTTAATATGAGTTCTACAACTTTTTCATGCACTCCGCCCGAAATACGGCAAATTGCTGAAAAAACCATTAATAATTTACTTTCGGAGAAATCGTACACTATGTATCAAAAGCGATACAAAAATTTTGAAAAATGGTGCAAAGAAAAGGAAATTCTACATATTTCTGAGAACGTCTTACTTGCTTATTTTGAAATGCTACGTAAAGATTATAAATCGTCATCATTATGATCGATTTATTCGATGTTAAGATCGTGTTTAAATGTACATAGAAATGTGGATATATCAAATATATGAAACTTCAATCATTATTAAAACGGCTATCTAAAGGTTATCAAACAAAAAAATCTAAAATTTTAGAAGAAGAAGATATTCATAGATTTTTGAAACAAGCCGATGATAAAATATATTTAGCTATAAAGGTTAGTGTTGATTTTATTTCGTTAGTTTTTTGTAAATTCTTTATATTCTAGGTTATTTTGATAATAGGATATAATGGAGCCTGCAGGCGAGAAGAATTAATTAATATATGTGTGGAAGATCTTCAATACAATTCCGATTCCATTATAGTCAACATACCTAAAACAAAAAACAATGTACCCAGAATGTTCGTAGTGACTGATGTAAACTGCATCGAACTTATAAAAAAATAATAATTTGCGGCCTAAAACAGTTACTCACAAACGTTTTTTTCTAACTTATCCTCATGGCTGCTTAATTAATAGCCCTATCGGTATTAACACCATGGAAAATGTTCCTAAACAAATTGCCAGTTTTCTTCATTTACCAGATCCTCATCTTTATACAGGACATTGTTTTAGAAGATCCAGTGCAGACACATATAGCAAATACTGGAGGTGATATTTTAACTATAAAACGATTAGGTGGCTGGAAAAGCACGGCTGTTGCTGAAGGTTACGTTGCCTCTTCAATGAAAAATAAAATTGATGTTGGAAATATGTTTGCACAGGAAAATGATGTGAATCTACCTGGAACTTCTGGGAATGGTTCACAGTTTGAGTACTCCAACAGAAGCAATATCACTATCGCAGAGAACGATAATTTTCAACAGAATGTTTCTACTGCACACGGTATCACTATCACTTCGAAGATAATTCAAACGTTAATATAAATGTTTATAATAGTTGTACTATTTCAAAGATTAATTAAAAATATCAAATCTTACAATGAATTTTAATAGAATAACCTCAAACTTGCTTACAAAATGTCATGTGGACATCTCCATTTCTGTTGCAATGTGACCAACTTAAAATAAATCTGCTTAAATGTTCCATTTCTATTACGCAACTAGTGCTGTAATAGACCCTATTACGGCACTAGTGGATAAATGGTATGGTTACGGCACTAATTGCCAAAAAAATATTTCCTTCAGTACCTACATCTCTGTTATTATTGACTTTGGAACTAAAATGCAAAAAAAAAAGAAAGTTGTGCTTGACCCAAACTTAGTTAGAACTAAAGTCAAAAAATATGTGGCATGGAATAATCAAGGTCCATATTAAATAAGAATTTACATTATTTCTCATTAATTCGCAATTTCTTCTCAATAACAGTATGAACTCTGTATCAATATTATAAATCAAACAGGGTAGGGCAGGGAAGTATAGTTTTTATATTTTTAATCTAAGTAGATTATATTTGAAGTTTATTTGTATGTACACATTGATTATATAATAAAATATTTGTATACGTTAAGCGATTGTAAGCGGATATCTAATCTTTTAATTTATATTCCAAATCTCTCTACGTACTTTGACATTCATCGGTTTTATTCCACAATACTTTTATTTGCAAATCTTTTCGATTACATATAGAAATTGACATTGATATTACTTACGAGATAACATAATCTCAAATAAACATCATCGATAAATAAATATTTTACATTTGTAAAGTACTGCCGGGTGAAACTTCTTGTTTCGTTCTTTGACAAATGTCCACCACTCCAAGCTACACATTCCCTACGCTAGATCCGGAATATGAATCATCAATATATTCCAAAAAACTCCAAATGATTTGTTAACGTCAAGCGTAAAGGCTCTGCTCCAATAAGCCATTGAAAAGTGCCCCTAAAGCTATCGGGCTGAAATTAAAGCAAATGGGTACTACTGTTACACATACTATAAATACCAAAAATTAGCTCAATCGATGCCACCCCATTCGAGATATTAGCATAAGGGTGGAAAAATTCAATATTTTTTTTCTCAGGAATTACTTAAGCTATCACGTTCAAAAAAATTATGTAAGTAAACACTGATTATGAGCATTCTATAAAAAATCAAGAACTAATTCCCTCCACTCAGTTCAAAGTTATCACTATTTTCCCCTTTTGCGGGGTGGTTTTTTTTAGTTTGGTTCAAGGTGCCAACTTGGCTTTTTGTTATATTAGACCGTATGCATTTAGGTTTATTATATGTTTTTTTCAGTTTTTTTGTGTGGTAGAACATGTAAATAAAAAATCAAATCTCTGAATGATCTTAGTAAGAACAATTTGTTATTGTTTATTTTAGTGTTAAAACAATTGTTCATCCATCAATTTCAGGATTATCTGTATGTATCTTTCAGCGCTAGTAGTTATAAAAGCATCGAAATATAATAAAGAAAACTATAACAACAAAATAATATTTATTTCCGTTCACGCAGTTGAAAGTTATTGTTATTTTTCCTTTTTGAAGGGCGGTTTTTTTTTTGAGTTGAATTTAATGTGTCAATCTGATTTTTTGTTATATAGTAATGTATGTATTTGGATTCATTATATACTTTTTTAAGTTCTTTCTGTGGTAGAACATGCAAATAAAAAAAAAAAATCATCGAGCGGTTTCAGGATTATTTATATGTTGTACACTTCAGCCCTAGTAGTTATGAAAGCACTGAGCTATAAAAATAATTCTGTAAGAATAAATAATAATAAGTAATATATTATTATATAATATATTATCTGTTGTTACATTTAATATTAACATGTATGTATTCATAATCAATATAAATAATATTTAGCTCCGTACACGAAGGTCAAAGTTCCCTTTGGGGGTGGTTTTTTGAATTTAAGGTCCCAACTTGACTTTTTGCTGTATAGTAATGCCTGCATTTGGGTTTACTATATACTTTTTTCCTAATAAATTCTTTACAAGTGATGTCATATGAACTGAGAAGTATGCTCTTGATTTGCAACCTTCACTGATTCTTCTGGGAGAATGAATAGCTCCAAATAAGTATTTCTATCAACTTCATCGTTTATTTATTTGTTTAAGTTTTTTTCTTCCAGATATTTTTATAGCAAACCACCGCGATTAATACATTTATGTGAGAACATATTTTAACTTACTTTCTACAGCTCTGCTGTTTATTCTACATAAAGAAATTACATTAAACAACAGTCTCCAAACTCTCACAATCAAATAATTGTCATATTAAAACAAATTATGCACGTCTCAGAACATTGATTAAAGAAATATGTATAATAAATGTATATATCTATTTGGCAGTAAGAACAAAAGTAAAATACGAATAGCGGTTCTGTTCAACATTAAGAAAATCATAACAACTATAAATACATAGCTTGTTGCAATAATAAACGTGGATAGAATTATGTTGTTATTGGAACAATAAATATCTAACAGAGATTTGATTGATTTATGTTAATATGTTATATCATATAAAAACATATATATTGTACCAAAACGCATAGATTTATAGGTAACAAAAAATCAAGTCGAATTGTTAAATCCAACTTGAAAAAACATCCCCCAAAAGGAGAAAATAACTTCGAACTGCGTGTGCAGAATTAAATATTATTTTAATGTTACAATATTCTTTTTTATATGTCGATGCTTTATAGATACTAGGGCTGAAATGTACATACATATAATAATCCTGAATCCGATCGATGATAATTTGAATTTTATCTTAAAATAATCAATAACTCAATGCTGCTGCTAAGATCAAAGAAGTTTTATTTTTTATTTGTATTACTTCATTGAAAGAACTTGTTGAAATATATAATAAACCCAAATATAATTATACACTCATGTACATATAATAAAAAGGCAAACTGGCACCTTAAACGCAACTCAAAAAAATCACCCCTCAAAAAGGTAATATATAATAACAACTTTGAACTGGTGTACGGAATAAATATTATTTATTGTTACAATATGCTTTTGTGTATTTCAGTGCTTTTATAACTAATAGGGCTGAAACATTTATACAAATAATCCTGAAATTAATCGATGAATAATTATTTAACCCAAAATAACCAATAACAAATTGCTCCTACTAAAATCATTCAAAGAGATTTGATTTTTATTTACATGTTCTACACACTCAGAAAAAACTGAAAAAATATATAATAAACCTAAATGCATACGGTCTAATATAACAAAAAGCTAAGTTGGCACCTTGAACCAAACTAAAAAAAACCACCCTAAAAGGGGAAAATAATAAACTTTGAACTGAGTGGAGGGAATTAGTTTTTGATTTTTTATAGAAGCCATAATCAGTGTTTACTTACATAATTTTTTTGAACGTGATAGCTTAAGTAATTCCTGAGAAAAAAAATATAGAATTTTTCCACCCTTATGCTAATATCTCGAATGGAGTGCATCTATTGAGCTAATTTTTGGTATTTACAGTATGTGTGACAGTAGTATTCATTTCCTTAATTTCAGCCCGATAGCTTTAGGGGCACTTTTCAATGGCTTATCGGAGCAGAGCCTTTTAAATTAGTTTCGAAACGTTACAAGTAAAGTATAAATAACTAAATTTTTTTCTCGAAACACACCTTACAATTCTTCTGTAGAACATACCTGTGTAGAACAGGGAGTATTTCCTAGCCTACTAAAAGTGGGTAAAGTCATTCCAATACTCAAGAACGGTGACAAAAATAAATGTGAAAACTATCGCCCTATTAGTATCTTGCCAGCTATGTCCAAAGTTTTTGAACAAGCAATTGCATCTAGGCTGACCAACTACTTCGAACACAACAAATACTTCTCCTCTAATCAGCATGGATACAGGAAAGGATGTTCGACAGTTATTTGGATCTCACAAATGGTTAAGCATATTAAAGATACCCTTGATTCAGGTACCTGGGCGGAAATGACGCTTCTCGATTTAACAAAAGCCTTCGACTCGGTCGATCACTGTATCCTACTGGAAAAGCTCCAGTATTATGGTGTGCAGGGAAACCTCTCTTGAGTTGGTCAAATCTTACCTGTCTGGAAGACTGCAGCTTACAAGCTGGAATAACTCACGCTCTCGCCTTGGATGCGTTGAGTATGGTGTGCCTCAGGGATCGATCCTCGGACCTCTGCTTTTTATAATTTATATAAACGATTTGCCTTGCAATGTTGATTATTGTTGATTATTGGTACAAACAAGCAGAAGATACTCACGGTCTTCGTGAAAAGTCCGAGAAGGCTATCAGAAATGCAGAGAATTGGTTTACAGCAAATAATTTAAAAATAAACCAAGACAAAACCAAGTCCATTACTTTTACAACTCGTAATGTCGAATCTTCAAACGTGAAATTTCTAAGCATCACTATTGATAGCAATTTAAAATGGCATCACCACGTGGATAAGCTATGCAGCAGACTGTCAACAGCCTTATATATGCCATTAGAAGAGTGAAACATACGGCAACTCATGTGGCTGCAAAGACAGTATATTTTTCTTATTTTCACTCTCTTTTATCATATGGTCTACTTGTCTGGGCAACATCGACGGAAGCAGATAGAATATTTATGCTCCAAAAGAAGGCTATTAGAATTTTTTGCAACCTAAATTACAGTAAGAGTTGCAGATCTCATTTTAAACAAGAGGGCATACTTACCTTACCGTCTGTGTATATTCTACAAGCAGTATCATATATTCACAATAGTAGAGAATTATTTCTTACAAATGGTCACTGCCATAACCATCTTACTAGATAAAGAAATGACATAAGGCCACCTTTTTCACAGACTCGCTTGTACTCAAATATCGATAAACTACTGGGGGACAAAGTTATACAACAGTCTGCCAATACATTTAAAACATCTAGAATAACTTCGTTAAGCAAATGAAAAAGATATTAATGGAAAGAGAGTGTTACTCAACTCAGGAGTTTTTGCAAACCTAATTTTCTTTTAAAATACAAACTTTTTATTTATACACATTTTTATCTTCACGTTACTTATTTATTTATAAGTTTTATTTATACTTACTTTATGTACATAATACTATGCATGTTCTGTTTGTCTCCTTTTCTATTGTTTATTTATTTATGTGTTTTGTTTGTTATATATTATTTCTTTGACTATCTGCATTTTATACATGCAAGCGATGAAATTTTTAACAAAGTCTGATGGTCATGGTATAATTGCATATATATTTACATTATTATTATTAATATGAGGTTCTTGATTCGAAAAATAAAGAAAAAACAATCGCAATGAATATCACGTGTCTTTTGACTTCTAACGATGAAAAATACGTTTTCTTTTTCTAATAGACGAAAAGGTATACATGTTGTCCTAGTTAAGTAAAATTGGATATCTGAAATGGTTAAACATTTGAACAATGTTATTAGATAGCAAGAAAAGATTTTAAAAAATCAGGTGAGAGTAATACAGAAATATGTCAGTATGCCAAGATAATGAGATATTAATGAGGTATGTAAAAGGGAATTATGTATTATGCGTTGAGATACCCCACATGATTACATTTAATGCGGATAGTATTAAATTGCATTACAATAATTAAATTCGTAGTTGAACGTGACCAAAGGCATATTATATGTTTTATTGCTTCAGTTCTTACATTTGCCTCCGCAAATGTTATATTTAAGTTTGTATTATTTCCTTTTTCTTTAATTTGTAAATAGGTTTTTATTTTGCAATAAATACGTATACATTTTCATATGTTGTAGATAAGTTCCCAGGAATTAGCATTCTGTACATCTAATATTCTATTGATTTTAGTTCAACTAATATAAATATTTTAGAAAATTTTTATATTAAATCATAAATATAAGTATAAAGGATCAATTATTAGTAGTTAGTTAGTGGCATTTACATTGCGCGCTAAAAAATAGTACAGGAACCAGTAACAGGGTGCGCTGAACGCAGTTTCAGTTAGGGTGTAACAGTTAACCTTCTTGTAGGTTACGTTCTTGAATGGGAGTAAATTTAATAAGTTTGATGATATTCTAGGTAGATTACAGTAATATTCCTGGTAATTTTATGCCTGGAATATTATTATAATTTTGCAAGTCGGTAAGGAAATTTACAGCATGATTAAATTTATAATTTTATGATTGCAGAACATCAATGTGAAAGTACACTAAATACTATTGGTGCTATTTGTTAAAATTCTATTGTTTGTTCTGTATAAATGCTCTAGAGTTACATACATCTTTACATTTTTTATCTCTAATACCTCATAACGTTTTCAGATTATCCTGAAAATTTATTAGTAACAGGTAAAAAGTTGCAGAAAGATCTGACTGCATCAGAGTAGTATAATGTGTTTATGCGCGATGTTTTGCTGATCATAGCTGATAACTTGCTCCTGAACGTTTGACAGAGGTAGGAAACGTCGTTTTCGGAAATAACCTACTTACACTTAGACTATGTTTTTGCAAAAATATGGGCAAAATCTGTTGAGAAAAATAAATATCGGAATATCAATGTTTGAAAATAATTGCATGATATTTATATTACACTGAAGTAAAGAAAGAACAACATGCCTTGCCACAGTATATTATAGTAAGGACATGCTCGCAAGTCCATTGTTCTTGAGTGGTCCGTTTGAATGACCTTCAAGCCCATCTGCCATTTTGTAAAGCTGTTGCTGGGAATTTTCAAACGTGTAGAATAATTTATATTTTAAAGGAAGTAGAAAAATAGATTAAAAAATACACAAATTTATGCGTTTTTTATTCTGATTTGTTGCAAATATTTATGAACAGTTTATAGTAATAAAAAACACGATTCCAGTAAAATAATGTTTGATTAAGTGATACATATATTTGCAAGTGTTTTACGATAATTATATCATATTCTTTCTTTTGTGAAATAAATCTTTGTTTATATTTTATAGTGTAAAAGATTCTTCCAGGAATAATATATATGTTGTTGTTCTTTCTCAAATAAATTAATAAAAATGAAACAGCATCGGTGGAAGGGACTTTCAAATTTCTGACACGAATACACAATAACTTTTAATTAGGGTTCAAGAGTTATGACTATATCGTTCTGTGCGATACAAAGATTGTTCCTTTGTATTCGACTACTTCATTTCTAACATCCAACTCTGCACTGGTTTGTCAACAATAATGTCCGGGGGTGCACAAGTGGATAGAGTTCAGACGTAGACTATATAATATCGAATTGTCTATAATGTGAGTAAATGCGATTAAAATTTATACCAGTATAATGCAGTTCAAACCAAAATCACATTATTTTAAAAAGTGAACATAAAATGAATTAGGTTAGTTACTGCAATAAATAGCAATCTAGCTTAAAATGTGTATCTAACAAATAAATTTTTTTAATGTGACCTAGGAATCTCTGTACAACGATAATAGTTCTTCTTATTCATGTACTTTCTTAATTCTTGTCGTGTCATATATATTAGATTCATTCGGAAATTCCAAGAAACTGCGACCATCGTTAGCATCAAAATTTATCTTGCGAGAGTGACTGGCACTACAACATGATACCCATTGGTGTCTTCTTTCACGATAATTTGAGTTATTTCACTTAAACCTAACAATATAATATATAAGAAAGTATGTAAATGTTATGGCCACTGGCCACCGATCTTACCTTTTACACAAGAGTATCATAGTTCATTAAATGTTTTTAAAACTGTAGGGGTAATTCAAAACTAATAAAATACGTAAAATAAATAAATAAAACAAGTAAATCATATAGATTAAACGGAGGAGTAAACTAATTTGTGTAGATACGAACGTAAACAATAACAAACTGCCATTTTGGGAAGCTGTTATTTGTGTGAAGTTAGGTTTAGAAATCTGGACCGCTATAACTCCTCCCTTGTCCTTACTCGATGTACTCTGGTGCAACTACAGCTTAGGTTTATACTGTGACTGAAGTAAAGAGAGAACAACATGCCTTGCAGAATACCTATGAGAGAAAAGATACTGCCAGTTTAATGTACTTGTGACAGATCACGTTCAGAAACGAATTCTCCCCTCTACTTACTATTGTAAGTATCCTAAGTGTAAAATTACAATTCTAACAGTAACATTAATATTGCGAAATAAATTTATTTAAATACAGCAGACCTACTTTAAAAACGATGTTACCATAAAGATACTGCAAAATAATACAGTGAGAGCAATAAAGATTGAAGCGTGCTGGTTCTATATTTGTTTCCTTTTTTTTATCAAAAATACTCTCTAGTTAGACCTTTATCTATAATGCAACTAATGCAATTGAATTTTCTGTCGCTGTCATTATTGTCGTTTTATTTGTTTATATTTTCGTCCTCGATATTTTATGTTTGCTTATACCTTTGTTGTAACAAAAATTCGTTTTTCTAAAAACGTTGTCTATAACGCTTCAATGTTTACGATTGAGCAGAATACCTTTCATTTGGAAGCATGATTTCGTAGAGAAGATGGTACTTGGGAATATTCATTGCAAATTTGCTACGGTGAGTACATTCTACAGTTTCCAAATGAAGGTGTAGAATTTGGTCAAACTTTTCGACAGCATGTTCGTCGTACTGTGCAACGTTTCAGATAGACGGGTAGTGTGTCTAAAGGAAAATCCTCTGGAAGAAATACAGTTTTTTGCAATGAAACTGTGGAAGATATACGAGTGAGAATGCTGAGGAACCTGAAGAAACCTATACGACAGTTATCGCAACAAACAGGTATTTCATATGAATCAGTATTTACCATATGTAACTAAGTATATATGTTTTTTTGGGGTATGATATGGTTCCTGTCCAAAGGCACTAAAAAAAAATTTTACATATGCATCCATATAAGGTTTCAGTTGTGCAAGAACTGTTACCGGTTGATTATGAAAGACGTGTCCAGTACTGTCACTGGTTCAACCAACATTTATATAATAACGAGATGCTGGACATCACATTTTTCAGTGACGAAGTATGGTGCCACCTTATGTATGTATGTATATTGAAAGGGTGTTATATTGCCCTGTGACCTAAAAGATCTATTGTGTCCCCCTGTTCTTGCTGTTTTACAGCTGGCCTTCCAATCCTATTCCTTTCAGAAGGTGTAGGATATCAGAAGGCCCCAGGTTAGGTAAGTCTCCTTCTTCGATTTCACGTGCTCCCAGGTGCAATGCCCTTGAGTTGCACAGTGCTACGCAATTTGAGAGGGGATGGATGCCATCCTGTTTCCCAATCTGCTCCAGTCGTTTTGCTCCTTTCTTATGAGGTACTCTCACTTTGGAAGTTGAAGGCTTCTTATGGAGGTCCTGCTCCAATTCCAGTTTATTAGCGGTGTCGTCCCGCTAATAAACGTCCTTCCTCCATGGTTGATCCCACGAGTAGCTAGGGAAGAAAAGGTCCACCTTCACAGAGCCCCGCATGCAGAGGTAAGGCTAAATACAAGGGGGTGCACCAGGTGCCCCAAGGTTGCTCTAGTAGACTGGTCTTCTATCCAGCCACGCATCCCATCAGCCTAGTCCACCACCTTAGGATTTAGATTTTTGTTGAGGTTGTCTCCTCTCGGTCCGTGCAGTTAAGCCAAATCCCTTTCGTGATCTGGTTTAATAGTTGGGCTAGCCGGAAGCAACAACTGGCTTCGCTGTAGAACCCTGTGCAAGCCCTTAGCCACGACACGACAGCTCGGACGAGGGGGGCGTGGTCCACGGCAACGGTCTTCATTCATCCTGCTCCGGTTTTAAGCAGAGAGGACGAACTTATAGCCGCCACTAACCATCTCGTCTTGAGCGAACCCTGACAAGACGGCCTTTCCCCTATCCACCACCGCGGAGACGCGCATGGTACCCCCACAACCCCCAGGATGGTTCCACCTTAACGGTTTTGTAAATTCGCAGAATTACCTATCGTATATGGTCGACTGAAAATCCCCACGAATTCAGAGAAACTGAACTGGGTCGGGTAAAGGTTGGGATTTGGGTTGCCATGTAAGATAGAAGAATAATAATTCCAATATTCTTTAACGACAATATAAACGCACACAATTATCGACAACAAATCCTACAGCCATTTTTAAACGAATTACACCATGATGAACTACATGATCGATATTTCTAACAAGATGGTGCCACAGCTCATACTGCGAATGAAATAATAAGGTTTCTTGAGGAATTTTACGATAACCGTTTAATCACTAGAAATCTGTGGCGCCCATGTTCACCTGATATACCTGCTTTAGATTTTTTTTTGTTTGGTTTTTTAAAGAATAAAATATACAGAAACCCTCTACATACGATCGAAGAACTGCAGCGAGCCATTACCGATGCAATTCGAACAATATGGATGTCGGTAGATTTGTAGTTTGTATTTTATTTGATCTAACAAGAGCTTTTGACACAGTTAGATGCTCATATGTGTCCGAAAAGTTGAACAAATTAGGTATTCGTGGCATTTTAAATCAATTTGTGGTCTCTTTTTTGAGCGATAGAGAGATAATCGTAAAGCATAACAATGTAAAGTCTGAACCATACCCGGTCAATGTAGGTACACCGCAAGGTAGCGTAATGGGACCTTTGCTTTTTTTATTATTTATTAATGATCTCCCACATTATATCTCTGAAGGGAATTTTTTTTGTATGCCGACGATGCTTGCATTGTCGTGAGTAGTGACAACAAGTTTGATATTTTGAAAAAAGTTGATACAGTTTTGAGTGAATTTGAGAGATGGTGTTCTGCTAATAAATTAATGATAAATCATGGAAAAACGGTCTTTGTTGAATTTTTAATAAGTATAGATGTTCCTCTGAATTTAATTTTTCTTTTAATGACGAAAATAATATCCTCGTCAACTTGTAAATTTTTAGGTATTATTTTGGATAGTAATTTAGCGTGGACGATCAAATAGAGAGCATATGTGTTAGGCTTCAAAAAGCCTATTACGTCATTAGTTCACTCAAATCTGTCTTGGATATTAAGTCATTAATTGATATTTATTACGCATTCGTGTATTCTGCTTTGACTTATGGGATTATTGTTTGGGGCCAGGCGGGTACAATAAGTCGTGTGTTTGTGATGCAAAAACGAATCTTACGACTGCTATTTGATTTACCTTTTAATAGTTCGTGCAGAACAACTTTTAGAACACATGGGATTTTGACCGTAACTTCTATCTATATCTATAAACTTTTGATTCACTTGCATATCAATATTGGAAAGTTATCGACTTTTGCTAGCGTCCATGGGCACTGCACCCGACATAGGAATAATATTGTTTTAAACAGATATTGCCACTCTTTCTATAGAAAATCGCCAATGTTTGCAGGTTCATATTTGTACAACAAGTTAAAACCTGAAATTAGAAATTTGACCTTAAATGAATTTAAACGAAAATTAAAATTTATGTTAATTGAGAGATGTTTTTATGATCTGAATGAATTTGAAACCTACTTGAATAATATCTAGATATTGATAAGTAGTTGTGGGAATTTGCTTCGCTTGCGCCTTTGCGTCGCCATATCATTTTTTCTTTTTCTTTACTGTTTGTTAAATTTGTTATATTGTGCGTTGTTTTTTATTACTGTATGTGTTTATATTTACTTTTTTACTTTTTTATTAACATTCTGATTAAGTACACATTAAATATTTGACGACGCCTATGTCACATGTTAGTGATTTTTCGGCGAATAAATCTATCTATCTATTTATCTATCTATCTATCACCCGAAGTTTTAATCAAAGTCTTCGACAATATGAAAAGAAGAGTTGATACCTGCCTGGAAAGGTTCCTTCCACATCATTACTACCACATGTTAAATCTGTCAAAAACGCCTCGCACAAAACCTCGAAATAGCAATTTTTGAACACTGTTTTTAGTACTTTCTTTCCATTTGCTCAAAAAATGAATAGCTATTTTACATTCAGGAACACATGCTCTTTCCGTTAATATACATATAAATCACCAAATAAGTGGTCCTCTTACGGAACTCTTACCTAAAAATATTCTGTAATACTATAAAATGTTATCTTATTTCAGTGTCTAAGGGCCGGTTTCACAGTTATCACTTAAGCTAAAAGTTTTAGCTTAAGTGGCGAATCCAAGTTGAGGGTGTTTCACAGTCAGCATATATTGTGTAAAACGCGGCTTAAAGTAAGCGCTGGTTGTAGTGTCACTTAAGCTGGCTGTCAAAGTGTCAAAATATTTAAGCGTTATCAAAATGGACATTTTTACGTCTATATAACGATCTACGAATTGGGGAAGAAGAGATATAGTTAAATTATATTATACGTAGACGTCCGAGAATTATAAGAGAACGTCCAAGATCATTTTAATCGTTATGGGACGGAGTGGACTTTCACAAAAGGTTTAGAATTAGTAAAGACTCCGCAGGCCGCATTGTGGATCAGGGGCCTGTTGCATAAAAGTACAATTACAATTTACAGGTGATACTTTTGTGGCAATCTATCAAAATTTGACTTAACGGTGCGTTGCAAAAATATATATAATATATGTCAAATTTGACAGATTGTAACAAAAGTATCACCTGTAAATTGTAATTGTACTTTTATGCAACAGGCCCCAGATATCTAACAGAATATCACATACAACAAACTGGTAAATTTGTACAATCTTGTTGACGAAATCAGATACATTAATTCGTAATGTTTATTCAGGAACAACGCTCTATCACCAAGTAATATGCTACTATTAGTGCTTCGATATTATGCTACTGGAAGCATGTTAATTACAGTGGGTGATTTTGCTGGAGTTTCAAAATCTACAGCTAGTAGGGCAATTACCATTGTTTCTGATGCAATAGCAAGAATGATGCCACTGTACATAAAACTTCCGGCTTCAGCAGAAGAAAGAAGAGAAGTGAGACGACAGTTCTTCAGAATTACGAGATTTCCTCGTGTAATTGGAGCATTAGATTGCACGCATGTGAAAATCTTATCGCCCGGTAAGCGGTTTGAATTGATTTTAGTAACTTTGACTTCAGAATAAATATGTTTTCTTCCTTAGGTGGGGAGAATGCTGAAATATTTCGAAACAGAAAAGGATTCTTTTCCATCAATGTGCAAACTGTTTGCAATGCTCAGTTACAAATAACAGATATCGTAACACGTTGGCCAGGATCTACGCACGATGCTACGATATTTAATAATTCTCGTATCAGAGCAAAATTTGAAAATGGAGATATACAAGACAGCTTGTTGCTTGCCGATGCTGGATATCCATGCAGAAATTATATTATGACACCATTGCCCACATGGATACACCTGCGGAAAATTTGTTTAACGAACCGCTAATCCGCACTAGAAACTGTGTGGAGCGAAGCTATGGTGTATGGAAACGAAGATTTCCTATTTGATCAGTAGGAATTCGCGTGAAAATAGAAAAGGTGCAAAGTATTATAGTGGCTACAGCGGTGATACATAACATCGCATGCGAAAATGGAGAATATATTTTACCACCGTTAGATCCTAATGTCGAAGAAATGGAAATTTTGTAAATAATGTACACCACCGCAGATAGTAGTCGGTAGGCAAAATTTAGTGAGATATTCTTTAATTAATGACTACTTTGGAAATTTGCTTCGAAATTAGATTGTAATGTAAAAACGAAATATAAGTTGCCCTTATTCCTTTTGTTTTTTTTTATTGAAGGGGTATTACCTCAAAGAAAGAAACAACCATTACAAATAACCGACTTTTTATTATAATTTTTAATTTCGATGTCTAATGCAGTGCCTGAATTTCCAGAGCATGTTTTTCTTTTTCTGTTGCATTGTTAGATTATGCTCTTCTAGTAGGATTTTTTTTTCTAATTCGATTAATTCCATTTTTTTTCTCTGCTAATATTGCCACCGGTCTTCTGTTTTCGATTTTCCTGTAAACTGTAACTGAAAATGTGCAAGAGGATGTCACATCCGAACAAACCTTTTACAGGGTAGTAGAGGGGGAACTTGTAATCCAGAACTCGGAGTACATTGCAGCATTCTTGGTGTATATTGTGCCCATTTTGTTCTTGCTGAACAGACTGTGTCTTCTGTACAGCTGTGTTATCTGTTGTGACAAATTTATAACATTCATTTAGAAATACCATCATAATTTTTCAGATATATTACAACCTGCTACTTCTACCTGCCCTGTTACTTCTGATACGAGCGAGGAATCGTATTTGTTTCCTCTTCTAGCAATAGCTTCCTGTGCTATGAAAAAATAAACTGTTTGCAAGTGTTTGTGTATTATTATTATTATACAATCCTTACATATCACAAATGTATCCGAGTCATATTTTGCAGGTAACCCTTCCACTTGCATTTTAATAATTTCAGGCAACTCCTCGTCAATTGCCGTGCTCCATCCCAACCAGCAGGTCCTCCACCAGTCCGAAAAAGTTCAGTCCGCTCATTAGCAAACTTTGTTTTCATATTTTTTTTTAAATTTTCGCATTTTTTGCGTAATACGATAGCGTTTCGATACACTTTGCCGTGTGTCACATTAAATTCACGGCATATTTTGTACCAAGTTGCTATTTTTTCTTTCCACAGTATTTTGTCGGACTTTTTGCATTCTATGATAGCACGGTATTTTTTTACTAATTCTACTAGTGTAGCTACTTCTTCGGTTGTAAAATTTGCGGTTCTTTTTTGCTCCATCTTTCACCAATAGGCACTATCACGACGCTACAACGCGAATTTTACGTTCCTGACGGACGTTTATCACATTAATGACATCTGTCAAATAAGCGTAAGCACGATCAGTGTGACCAATCAATATTGAAGCTATGCTTACTTAAACTTAGTACTGTGAAACACATCTCATTTTAAAGCGACGCTTAAATTTAAGTTTAGCTTACTAAAGCTGCGGTTTAAGCGACAACTGTGAAACCGGCCCTTAGTTTGAACAATTGTCAAGTTTAACTTCAGATCAGTTTTTTTATTTGCGAACGAAATTTAAATTATATTATACGTTTTTACGCGTCAATATTTTTATATGTCAATATAATGAGAGGTTATGTCGATTAATATTCCTACACCTATGTTTGTTCGTTTGTTCAATCATCATTCGCTTCAATCTTTGTTGCTCTCAGCGTACAATCATTTTGTTGTAATATCACAATATTTTTTACTGTGTGATAGTTTACCTGAAACAAAATCTCTAAATTTGGCTATACTAAAGGAATTTAAAAAGCCAGTTTCTAGTAGGACAGTTAGACATGAAACGTTGCTTTCGTAATTAGAATTTATTGAGAATTTCATTACAGTGACTGCGCCTATTCAATCGTAAAAGTACAAATCCCTTCCGTTAAATTCCTGCACCGGCCGCGCGTTGGGTCTCCATGAGGCCGTCCAGCGAGCATAGTTTCCGGAATTTCTGCATCTGTCTGCAGGAGACGCTCATCGTCTCTGACTGTATCAACCAGTCAACGCCCTCTGTGCAAGGTGGGAACGTCAATGAGCCGCTGTAGAAGTAGTACTTCGAGGTGAAGGGCAAGATTAGCCAGGATAGGGGAAAAGGTTGGATCGTGCATTGGGTACAGGGCGTCTGAATGTCCTTCAAATTGGTCAGGAGAGGATCCAGGTAGGGATTATCCACTGGCGTTACCTGAAAATTGAAAAATTATATAAAGAATTAGGAATTTTCATATACTTAGTGACATTAGAATTGTTACACCTAGAAGAAATACTTTGCTCAACTAGATTTTTTGGCAATGTGATAGTTTTACATCGAAAATGAAACGATAGCATTTGCAGGAAGAATTATTAACTTGATACGAAACAAAATGTTATTGTATCACTACACTTAAAATTATGGTAAATTTACGCTCACTGGTATGTGAAAAAACATATGAAATATAGTGGTAAAATTATACCAAAAGAGGGTAACCTCAGATTACCACAAATTAGGTGTAATTTTGCCTGGTATACCGACTTTGATGGAAAAATACTTCAATAAATGAAGTATTTTCCCCACTTGAAGAAATTGCTTAGGAGCAAGGAAAAATAAATATTCGTGGAATATTACCCTTATGTTGGTAAAAATACAATATGGACGATACAAGGGACATGAAATTCTGATTATATATATTATATATATGCATCTGTTATTTGATTGGGACACAAAATGTTTATTTTTTAACATTGCATTACATTGTGTCGCTTGATCAAAAATTAAACCCGTTACGAGAATGCATTACATAGCCGTCGACTATACAACGCGCAAGCGTTTGAGGTACGCAGTTTGAATACAAGTGCGGCATCTACTTGATGGCTTCAACGCATAAATGTAAATGGTGTGTTTTCATTTTGTCTTGCAAATAAAGATTGAGGTAAGTTCATTTTACATTAATTATGTATTGAGATGATTACACATGTACTTAGCTATGACAGCACACATAAATAATAGACATACACCTGCGTATGGATATCTAATATGATATACTGGGAACTTAACCTCAATAGCAGTTGGCGGTATTTTTGCTACAAGATATGATACATTTATTTAAAGTTTTCAACGTGCAAGTGACACGCAGGAAATTACCGTATCAAACTTTTCAATTTAAACAACAGAAAGTCTTCGTTTTGAAGGAGTCAATTCTTTTTTTTTCTCTTTCATTAAACAATTGGAAATATAAAACGACTAGTGTCTTACCGTTATTGGAGGCTATGTTTTCGTTGTTAAGTGATGATACAAGTAAAGTAAGGAAGAGACTATTTTGGTTTTACTCTAGATTTAATGACAAAGTAAAGTAGGTATTAAGCACTACACATGCAAATGTGCAAGACCGCAGGACGGCAAATTTGAGTTCAATAGTTAATCACAACATTATTTATGTATATACTAGTATTGCGGGAATCGCCAGATATCAAAAACCGGTTATTCGATTTTTAGTAAAAATCGCTTTTTAAAATTCAGCTTTTAAAATCGATTTTCAAAACTAGTTTCAAACTAAAAACAATACGTATTACTTTTTTAAAAGTGCTATGTATTTTAATTCGAAAAACCTATTTAAGGCGCAATAATCTGCTTATAAAACCGGTTTGATTTTGAAGGTTTTACCGGTTACAATTTTTAAGACGATTAATCACTGCATCCAACCCCGGTTTCACATAAGAGGCTTCGATTCGCAGCACTATTATCTACATACATATATTTTTAATGCTAAATTTATTAAAATTTTCAGGATAATCTAGACTTGAAGAAATTGAGGTGAATACACCGTTGATAATATGCTTGGAAGAAGGTGTTAATAACAATATATTTATTTTTCTTTTCTAGGAAATGTGAAGTCGCATTCTTTAATGGTAGAAAGACAGTTATCAGACCCAACAGATTCATTTCGTTCTGCATTACAACAAATGATGGCGGCATATTTAATTTTATTTGCAGTACGAAAAGAGCCTTCTAACACATTAGAAGTTCTGCAGAGGTATTTTTTATAAATATATCCTGAACAGGGCAACAAAATAAAAAAGCTCCAAATCCAAACTCAAATGATAAGATTTTTTAATGTATTTTGTTAGTCAAATTTATTTTATGGTTACATTCAACTAGATCTTTGTATTATGAATACAACCAATTCTTAGTAACTATTGGCTTTTCTTATCGACCTTTCCCAAAATGTTTACTCTTTAAAATATTGCTTATTGAATTTAAAAATTTATTGAAATTATTGTAAACTCTCTGTAATCCAACTAATTAATATATCTTTCAGAAATTATTAAAATTAAATCTAATATTAAAAATGGTATATTTTGAATATTTAAGTGGAGAATCTGCATTCAGTTCTAAATGACATAAACATGTTATTAGATAACTGAAACTTAATATTTCTGGATGATAAAACAACCTAATAATCAATTATTTCTAATTTCTTTGTTGTTACTCTAATCTATACATTAAAAAAAAGTGCGGTAAAATTACCCCAAAAATAGATGGCTACTGGACTACCGCCTATTTTTGAGCTAAATTTACACCTATAGGGGATTTTTCACATACTGGTGGAATATTCCTTGAAGGTGTGGTAAATCTACCTGAAATTATTACATTCCATTAGGGAATATTACTTTAGGGGTGTAAATTTACCAGGGAAAATTACCACACTTTCAAGGAATATTCCACAAGCATGTGAAAAATCCCCTATAGGTGTAAATTTGCCCCAAAAATAGGCAGTAGCCCAGTTGCTATCTATTTTTGGGGTAATTTTACCACATTTTTTTTAAGGTGTAGGCTAGAAACTACAGTTTTGCGGGCACATCTTAATTTTGTAGAAAATAAAAAAAATAACGGTAGAAGGTTAACAGTACAGGTTGGCAACACCTATTAAGCGTGCATTTTTAATTTGAAATCAAGATTAAGATACCTTAGCATTTTGACGTTTTAATTTTTTTATAGTTTTGATCTAAATTTATGAATAATTCGAGCAATGGAGATACCAGCTCATATTACAAAAACTGCGGAACAAGTTATTAATAGTTTATTACCTGCTAAATCTTCAAATAAGTATCGGAAAGAATACAATTTATTTAAACAATGGTGTAATGAAAATTCGGTGAATGGATACAATGAATATGTACTATTGGCATATTTCGATTATATTCAAAGCTAGAAATTTAATATCTTCTACGCTCTGGTCCATATATTCAATGTTAAAATCAACATTGAATATTAAAACAATATAAATATCAGCAGTATACAAAGCTAATCGCCTTTTTAAAAAGGAAAAGGATGGCTATGTGCCAAAAAAGTCAAAAGTACTTGAAATAGAGGAATCGAAAAATTTATTTGCGAGGCACCAAATGCGGATTATTTATTGATAAAAGTTCGTATTGCATATTTACTTACACATCATTTTGATTTCAATATTTTTTGAAATTTAGGTAGCTCTAATAATAGGAGTTAGTGGTGCTTGTCGAAGTCAGGAACTATTAAATTTAAAACTAGCTGATGTTAAAAACAGGGGCGTTGTAATTGTAATCAATATAGACGAGACAAAAACATACAAACCACGAACTGCATGTGTTACAAAGCCTCTATGGATTGATTTAATAAAACAATACATTATAAGAAGGCCAGAAACAGATGTCAAAAGATTTTTTTTATTTTATTCAAAAAATAAATCTACGAAGCAACCTGTAGGCATCCACACATTCGGCAGAATGCCTTATAAAGTAGCTACTTTTTTAAAGCTGGAGAATCCGCAACAGTACACAGGGCACTGTTTTCGACGCAGTAGTGCTACAGTATTAGCTGGGTATGGAGCCGACATTACAACATTAAAGCGACATGGTGGCTGGAAAAGCACATCAGTTGCTGAAGGTTACATTGAGGAGTCCCTAAAAGCAAAAATTGCAGTAGCAAATCAACTCGTAAATCAGAAACTCACTCGTCCTTAGCCGCACAAACATCAACAAGCGCTTTTACAGGAGATGCATGCACAGACAAGAAAATCACTAATGCATCTAATCAAAATCTTTAAGTGAAACTGAATGATGGCAGTTCAGTCAATCTGCATATATCCAATTTACAACATTGCACCGTTAATGTCAATTTGCACTAGAAATTTATCTTGATAAATATTTGATAAGAATTGTTATTAATTTTTCTTGCTACTGCTTAATGCTAAATGCTACGTTTTCTTTGCTGCCCTTTTGTATTTAATAAATTTTGTGATGTTAGATACACACCCTTCCTTTGAAATTTCGAAAATAAACATAACCTAAAAAAATAATTATCTCAAATCTTGTGCGCAAGTCAAATCAATCTGCATTGAATTACAGAAATTTCTAGTTATTTATACATAGTTTATTTCCAGAAAAATCTTCCACTTCCCATAGGTAGGTATTGGAAATAATATGAGTCACATATATGAATTATTTGAGAGACCAAAAATATATCTGTCAGAATTTACTTAATTAATCACACAAATTGAATTGAATGTTGCCAACCTTTAGTGACATTTTTGCCTGCTTAGGCAGGAAAATGATAGCGGCATACCACAGGGATCTGTTTTAGGACCCATATTATTTAGCATATATATTAATGATATTGTATTATTCTTATGAGATGCATATGTTACCATCTACGCTGATGGTATTGCAATGCTCACAGCACCTGAAGCCGACATAGCAACATCCACAGTCGCAGCGAATGCCATTTTGGATGTTTTGAACAAATGGTTTTGTAGCAACATGTTATCTTTAAGCATCGCGAAAACAAG
>RXPK01001169.1:0-78923 GCA_004143645.1 Protaetia brevitarsis
TTCGTTATAAACAGGGATAAATTCAATGCTTTTATTAAGTGGCGTTCCATTTCGGGGGAGCACCGTGTAAAAATTGGATTTTTTAGGTGGCTCAACATTTCTAAGAAAGTCTTCCGGGAATATAAATATCCACACAGCTTGCAAAAATAAGACGTGTATGACATCAACATGCACAATATTTCGGAGAATTTACGAAAGTCAACAATATCATGAAAAAATTGCATTAGCATTAAAATATATGCAACTAGAAATATTAACATTGTCACCGTTCCTCTAATCTTGTAGAATGCCGACGAATTCTCTTTATGCCAGTAACCCATTATTGACATCATATGTTCTTGTATAGCAAATGCACGAGACATAATATTCCGGTTCATTATAAACAGACAGTTCAAAGTACACTAACACCCTCTTATATTTAAGAATAACTAACTTCCTTTATTTCCTAGGTACTGCTGAGTAGATTAATTAATTTTTTATGAACTAATTACCAGCAAGTCTTTAATTAATACAACCATTACAAGAATTATTAGAAACCAAGATTCTTAAAAATTCTGTTTTAAAGTAGTAACAATCTTGAAATTACGATACACGATGTATGTTTATATACACGGCTGTTGCACCAATAGGGCTGTTCTTTTTTTCATTTCAAAGTTTCGTAGAAAGCAGTATTATATAATCAAAAATATTTGTGACAACCAAAAAGCGAAAAAAAACACGTACTAAACGGTAAAATGTAAACGCAAACCTAGGTATATACTACAATTATTGTAGGCATATAGAATTGCTCTATTTGGGTAACTCTACCATATTACTTCCTCCTAACAATTACTTAACTTTTTGAAGCCTTATAAATACATAAGAATGTAATTAATTGTGATAAGTCTGTGCTATTAATGAAAGCATTTTGGTTTAGACTCGGTATAATGACAATAAATTTCAACGAAATTTTTCTAAATGTTTTTTCTAAGCCAAATATTTCTCTGAGTTTGTGAAATAAAGAATATCTTATTAGTTAATAATTTAGTTTATCCCAATTAAGAAGAGAGCATGTATATTTAATTAAAATAAAAGTATAACTACCTATAATTTTAGATTCGTGTCGGAGATGATAAAAAATTACCTATCTCTTCGTATATCAAGAAATAAAATAAAATAAAGTAATAATATGTTTTTCAGTCCTATATACTATTCGTGGAAATATGGATTTATGTCATCCTTTTATCCAGTTGCCATCTTATGTATTTTTCAGGCTAATTAATGGCCCAAGTACAAGTTACAAGCAAGTCTTTAATTATCACGTGACATTCGGTAAGAAAATTAGCTATCAATCAATCAATCTCTTTATTAATGCTTTGTTAAGATGCGTGTTGTTTGTATAAATACTTATTTTGAAGAAAATAACCATTGTCTGCTAATACCTTCAAATTACTTTCAACACATGTTCGATATTTAACTTAGAAATATTGATTTTTTTTTATTTATTATCTTCTTTTGCATTGTAACAAATAAATTGTATTTTTTTGTTGTGAGCCTTCATATTCCATGGTGCAATTTCTCCGTCGTCCAATGTCCGCAAACCGTTGACCGCTATTTCTGCAGGAATAGAGGACTGCTTGGCTGCGCGCGCAATTAAGCAGTGGATCTAAATCAGTTATAAACATGTCAACAACAAACTTTTTGTCCGAACGGTCCGAACATAACATTTTGCCCAGCCATTTGCGCAATAGTGCTAAAACTACATAAGTACTAATGGATTCACAACTGATTTGTAAACACAAACAATTGTTATAATCGCCCATCGTACTGCATTGTATATAGAAAAGATAGACTTAACTCTAATGTTTTGTAGCTGGTTGTTTCTACTAGTTGTTAGTTAAATTTTGTTCTTATAAGTTTCAATATGAGATCTCGGGAATATAGTACACTTCGTCCGACAGATATCCACTGGACGTCCCAATCACCAAAACATGTCCATATCCATTACAGATGTTGAATAGATATCCAAGGGACATTCGTTTTGGAGTTATTAAAATTGTTTATAAAATTAATAGAAATATATTTATCGCAATTTTAACGTAAAAATTAATACCAAAGTAAAAGCCTATTTGGAAGTTATTGATAAGTACATAAACTTTGTGTTAGATATCTTATGGATATAGGTTAGATATCTAAGTGGTCTGTACCCTCCCAGGAAACCATTCGTGATGCAGATGTACTGGCTACATCGATTTTATATATTGACGTACAGGAGATGTAAAATAGAGATGTAAATGCGATAATCTATTATTTATATGCCTGCGATGTATCTGATACAGAACACAAACTATATAACAATTCTATGTATCTGTTATATAACATATTAACATGGTGAGGATGTAAGGCAGATACATGAATACGATATCTATTATTTATATGCCTATGATGTACCTGATGCAGAACACAAACTATATAACAATTCTAATGTACATGTTAATATGTTATATAACAGATACGTATCTGTTATATAACATATTAACATGGTGAGGATGTAAGGCAGATATATGAATACGATATCTATTATTTATATGCCTGTTATGTAGCTGATATAAAACATCAGGGAACATAAACTATGTAATAATTCTGCGTATGGTACATATTTTTTTATTGAAATGTGGCGTCACTAGACACTAGGTCTAGAAATGGTCTAGAATATGTGCAACAACGTGTATCAGCTTATGTGCGTCGAATATATCTAGTGCAGCTAGTGATAACTTTCAAGAGTATTGCCAAAATTTCATTTTCTGCTGTTCATTGAGGGTAAGTGATCAACACAGTTAATTTTGTAGGTTAAGCTGTTTTTGTTCTTGTAAAAGTTTTAACTCATTATATCAGTTGCTAGGTTAGGTTAGTCACTTTTGCGGTCAAATTTTATTGGTATTTGCTAGGTATATGTAAATATATTACATATTCTTACTTTTTAGATCATAAATTCCAGTACTTTATTGGTTAATACAATGGTCTTTTAATTTTCAGAGACTGTTAAGGTTTTGTAACACATACTACCAACGGTTACTGAAGTCAAATTAGAAGTTCAAAACGAACTCTATAAAATAGGAGGGATATTGTGAAGAAGTAAGAATTTGAAATATTAAGAAGAAAAATGCTACATATACTATTTGGAGCACCGATTGACAGTAAATCACAAACCCTACAATTATTCCTCAGTCCTAGCCATCAACAACTAATGGATATGGTATCTGAGTACATCTTCGCAAGACATCTCATAATGTGATCCTTCGCTCCTCGGCTATCAATGCCAATGCTGTCAGTGTGGGCAATTTTTTTTATACCTTCGAACATGTCTCCATTTTATGCAAATATATTTTTAAATTATGGTATTCGAATATCATATAATTAATAGCCAAAATGGAATTTGAATGTGTAGCTGCTGAATAGCTCAGGCTTTCTGAACAACGATGAACGAGAAACAGTGTACAAAAAATTATGTATGTATGTATTTTTAACTTATATTATCACTTTAAAAACTAGTTTCATATAACTTGTGTTATTTTCTATACATTTTTTTTTTGTTTGGTTTTAGTTTGAAACTGTGTTCTGCAACTGCTTCTGGCCGACGTATCGTTCTCGCTCGTATGAGATATCTTGAAGCTGCTACTTCTGTTGCGGTTGAATTACAGTTTCAGCTGTACAGCAACATTAGCAGCAATACCTAAAGATGTCTCATTCAAGTGAGGACGAAATGTCGGTCACAGGTATTTGCAGGACACGGTTTCAACGCGGAAACCGAGTCATCGTGTCGATGTAACGTTGATATCGCCGGCATATACCTATTCAATATCGCCGACATATACCTATTCAATATCGCCAGCATATACCTATTCAATATCGCTACTATATTCTTAGAATGTGTACTTGTTGCGGACATAAGTCTCAACATGTAAGGCGCATGCACGTTACTGAATACATCACCAGGCTTGCGATATGTACATATCTACATCGCAGCGATGTACCTGATACATAACTTGGTTTGTTGGGCTACTGTAATAGCGTTTATAGAAAATAAGTAACAATCAGTTTCTTTGGCATGCCAACAGAAGAGATATACTATTTATTGTCGTTGCATTTTCTTGAATTAGATTATAAGAATAAATATTCATTTAACCCTCCGTAGACACACATGGGTCTGCGGTGTCCGGCCGTTTTTAGAAATTCGTGCCGTTCTCGTGTTTCGTATCACTTTCTATTGAGATAACAATAATAAAAATTATTTTTTATCTATGACGCAATGCATGATCTCTTTCTATAGATCTCAAACTATTCTTCTGATTTTTTTTTTCAGATTTTTTTAAACAAGTCTAAGTATGGTAAAAAACGGCCGGGCACCACAGACCCATGTCACAGAATATCTAACAACCAGAATATCATCTTGGCCTGGCGGGAAGGGGTCGCGCATTCTCAACGCGCAGCTTGATTCGCCATTAAATCGGGCGAAAACTTGTGGTTCGCTCTTTGCATTAGGCGCATTAAGGCACACGTCGCTGACTTCAAGTTATATTCGTCTGTTAATTTAAATAGTGTTTTGAAGTGCAAGAGGATAAAATATGAAAATAATGGAAAGGAAAGTAAAATAATTCTAAAAATAAGCGATATACTCTCACTTTAACGTAGATATACATCATATTCTCGAAATTCACTTCAGTTAGGTCCTATCAGGCACCGAATTCTATCAAAGCCCATCCTGACTTCTCGCCCGAACAGTGACATCAAGGTCACGAAATTTTGCGCACTGAGATCAAAAGAGCCGACGAAGAGATTGTAGTGTGTCCACGGAGGGTTAAGTGGAAGTGAATTAAGAGAACGATAGCAAAGCTCACAGAGGCGATGCGAAGCTTGCACTGGAAAAGCGGGCGGAGCATCGCGATTACGATCTGACAACTGTGTATGCTTAATACATTGAATTAGGCACTGTAAAATTTTCTATTCCAGGGCTGTATATAATTATTATAACATTTTACATAACATCTAGTAACATTACCTTATTGACAAAAATGTTTTTTTGACTTTTTAAAAATTCTAAATTAAAAAACTTGTAATTTTATTATTATATTTTAATTTGTATTATTTTTACATCTTTCACTACTATTGCTTCATATCCTTCGTAATATTGTAGATTTCCTCCTGACGAAGTCATAAAATATATGACGAAATATTGAGGTGATAAAGTAATTTTATTAAATAGACCGCATTACCCACACATCTTAGTTTATTCCTTAACGAAGTCCGGTCGGTACTACTTTTCAAATACATATTATAATTATTATAGTCAAGAACAATTGAGAAGTACAACTAGTCCTACAAAAAGGAAAATCTCAACAGAACGGACAAACACCGTCGGCACCTTTGATCGCAGGGGGCACAAAATCGTGACCTTCAGTCTACTTATTGCCCGCTATTGGCTAAAACAAACGAAAAAAATATGGCGATTGCGCGCACAATGAAAATTTGCTAGCTGCCAGGTTGAAATGTTCCTTTATCACAACTGTTACTCACTTGAATGTGCGATTTATACGTTATAAAAATCCCTAAAACTGTCAGATGATTGTCATTGACAAGAGCCGAGCTTGGCTTCCTGTTGGCTAGAACGAACTCAGAAAACGTAGTGATTCCGCTAAGTTAGAATTAGCTAGCTATCCGTTCTTGCTTGGTGGTGCAGCGTTTGCCCGCTAATTTTTCAGCTGGATACGCCAACAGTTACAACTGCTTGATTTATGATCCAGATTCCATACGAAATGCATTATAGTAGTGGATCTCATCCTTGACATCAGGTTGCCACACTTTTATGTTTTATGCAATGGCATGCGATAAATAAATAATCGATGGAGCATTTTAATACATATGATCAGTCTTGAAATGTTTCATTTTAATTATGGTGTATGAAAATAGTCAAAGTTGACTTGAACACCAATTATTGTGTCAATGTCAATCAAAAGGTGGTGGCCTCCTGTAAACTGAATCTTTTCTGAACGCCGGAATAGTGTACGTGGGCTCGCCGAAAACGACAAATGACGACAAATTTTATCTCTTCGCTGAACTAAACAACTATTAACAAGAAAATAATCCAAAATAATACCAACTGTGAATCCAAATGAATTCATTAAAAATTCTGCACTTATAGGTTGACATTGACATTTTATATAGGTAGTCAATCTGTACTCAGAATAAAAGTAAACGAATGAAAGTACTACAAAACAAATTACGATTTCGTATTATATTCCAGCTTAGGGTTGTATGTATCCGAAGTAAAATATTCGGATGATTCCGAGTCTTAGAACCCGATTTGGAATCTGGTGATTCTAATTATTAGATTCCGATTCGGAATCGGATGATTTGGAATCGGATGATTCCGACCTCTTTTATTTTAAAATCTGTAAAATTTGTACAAAGATTTTATATCGAATGAATCTATCGAAACTTTTGGGCAGGTGTCCTTATACGTATTGCAATAAATTGTGAGATTTTGCAAATTCTCAACTTTCCGATTTTGACTCGATCATCCGAAATTTATTATCTGGACTGACGGGCGGCGTTTGTTGTTCATAGACATTGTACACATTTAAATCACCCACTCACATTCACTCAATATATTAGTAAAGTGCAGATTTTTTTATTAAGAAAAAATAGTAAACTTTTGTTGTAGATAACTTTAATAGAGATTTAGTTACGTATAAAATAAACACGAAGTATGATCCTGTATTTCACCGCGCTTATTGAAATCCATTTGAAATCATCCGAATACGTGCAACTTATACGACTATGTCTGGTGGAATATGGAATCGGAATATTATTCCGAATATCAGTCTTCCCATTCGGGTATTCCGATTATTGAAATAATCTGAATATTTACTACACTACTCTAGCTAATTCAAATCTTTGGAAAATGCAAATTACTTTAATGGTAATCCAGGAACAAAATAATATTTGAATTACACATGTCACTGATTATCATTTAACTATCCTATACTCCTCAGAAAATTACACCGCATAATTAATAATTTATATTTATTCTACTATATACAATGGCATTTCTTAAAAATAGTTCATCTTAATATACTATTATAATTTGAAATTCCATGGTATGCATACCACTCCATCTGAGAGGACAGAATAGTAAGTACTAATATTAAGTTGAAGATTCATCAAGTCATATAATTTCTCTTTATTTTCAATTAACTTTGCACAACATTCAATCATTAAATCTGGCGTGACGTTGTCGTCTTTATGCAGAGATTCTAATTGAAACTCCTTCATGCATTGGTTTCGCAATGACCGCTCGACGTGCTTATTCCTATAACACAATAGTTGTTGGTTAGTACATTACAAAAAATAACCATGCATTACGTTGTATATGTTTTTAGTCTAAGAGATGCTTCTTCCATGTTTTCTGATAAAAAATTAACCAACAGCGAACCTGGACATGATGACGGAACAATAAATTGTCCCGTAGGCGAAACCATTAAAGGACCAGCTTCTCTGTAACAATAACAAATTTTTAGTTAATTACTGATTAATTTAATAAATACTAGTAGGAACACTAATATTAATTCAGTGGTTAAAATATGTGTTTAAAATAACGTCAAAATTTAAAAAGGTAAATGTAATAATTACTGTAAACTTTATAGAAATGTTTATATGGAAAAAGTCCTGCTGGTCACTATAAATAGAACAATATACCTAGAAACAAGTACTGAAGACAAGTTATAACATACCTATGCGCGTGTTAAGTTGAAAAAATAAATGTCTTGCATGCTATATAACACCGATAAGTATAGAGATATTAATTGTTTGAAGAAGGTAGATCATTAGAGACAAGACCGCGAAGTACCTTAATATAGTTTATCTGTGGCAACGTTATCATACTTTGGAAAAAGTCATTGAAAACTCAATGGTTCTTGCCTATACCCTATCTGGATTGTTGGTTGAAAAAGTTGGCTGGCCATGTGCGCTTAGGTTACTTTTACTGAGCCCATTTTGCTACTATTCCTTTGGCGGCGTCACTCATCTACATACTGCCTGAGCGTACCCAAAACTTCCATGGCGAAGTGGACTGTTAATCAGTCCCGTGCGGTAAATATGTATATTAGGGTTACAATTGGTCATCAATAGTTCCACAACTTGACGTAGATTACAAGAATACTCACAACTCATATGGCCGTTTGCACCGACACGTTAAGCTTGGTTAAATTTTAAGTGGCGCTTAGAATATAACGTTCACTATATGCATGAGGCATGAACTATCACCTTCAAGGTACAGATTAAAATAAAACCCGGCTTAACATGGCAGTGCAAATGGGCTACAGTAGTTTAAAATCTATCAAAAAAACGCGTTGGGCATCAAAGCCCAAATTTTCAATTTTTTCCAGTGAATGTAAAATTAGGGTAGATTCTTCTTTTAGTAGTACATTATATTTTGACTTAAAAAAAACTATATACTATAATCCAAAATGATGGATATAAAGTTTGAAACAAGCACAGAAGGGGCATTATAAATTTGACTACATCACTCATCGAATTAGGTCATTTTGCCGACATCGTATGCACAAATTGTCTCAAAAGCATAATTAGAGATATTAGACAGGTGTATTCATGTTCCTAAATATTTACATTGCTACCTACATTGGTAGGTGTATTACATCAATACACCTTAGGAGGCGGGTATTTTTCTTAGCGGCATGATAAGTACACCATAAATCGTCAAAATCTATGTGATGCATTGATGTATTAGATGTTCCCAATGCTTATTACCAGGCTTGTAATTGTGGTCTCGTTCGATCAGTTTCCGTACAAAATTTTATTACTCGGAGTGTCCCTTCACAGTCTCTGGCGTCCCTACCAATTTATTGATACGACAAGGTGATTCGGCAGGCGATGATCGTGGCAGTAATCTATCATTGCAAATGCATGTATATACAGGAGAATTGGTTTTCGTTTTCATTAAATAATTTCTGAGTTTTCTTTAGTTATTTTAAGTTTTTACTAGAGATTCTGTTTTTTATTTTATATTTTGAAGAATGAAGTTTCTATTCTTGGTTTAAATTTTATTATGAAAATATTTTCTTTTAAAATTTATCCACATGAAATAAGCAGTGGTTTTTATGTTCTCTATATTTTCTGATTATGAGTGTACTTTAGCATTGTTTTTACTGTCATTTTTTACCTGAGATTACCTTCTTTATTTTATATTTTGAAGGTCGAAATTCTATTTTTGGTTTTCCTTTAGAGAAGTTTCTAGAACCAGCGAAAATTTTTGTTTAAAAATTTTAGAATGTAGCTAATAGTTGCTTTAAATTACAATATTTTTTAACGATTTATGGATATATACTACACTGAGTTTCGTACGGTTTTCCCTCTAGAGAACAAAGAAAATGTAATATAACTTGTTTATGACAAACACTTAATTTTATATTTATTCTTATTTTCATTGCATCGATTTTACATACATGTTTACGCTAACCTAATGAGGCTGTAGTTCATGGCAGTGCATTATACGTATGAGATGCATAACAGTGAATACGTGCTCCAACTACGCACGTTAACCCTGCCCAGCATTGACGCGGCTCCTGGACACTTGCAGCAATAAACTTTCATGGTACGGCTATTCCAAGGAGACCGAAATTTCAACCCTGCAGATTAATTCTTAGTTCTGATCCATATTTGAGAGAGTGTTTGTAAATATTTCTGTATTTGATATTTTCTATTTGATGCTACAATTATATTTTCACATCAGTTTTACTTTTTTTCTATATTGCCTTATATTGCTATTAATCCTAGCCCCTTCTGGGGGGTTCAACAAGAACACTTAAATATATATTTTTTTTTTGAAACCAGCGTATTCTGCAATATTCCAAACCCAAAGTGTATAATTTGGGAGCTTCTACTTCTTAATTACTTCAAACGTAACTAATTTCGATCGCGTATTTTCGATTCTAAACCACTGTCTAACTGTGGCACTGATGAACTACACACTTTAAAACACCCTACCACAAATTTTACGACACTGGCGCCAGGTCTCGATAGTAAAGGTATTATCATCAGCAGTAACACTCAACTAAATAACTATAGTAAGCTTTCCGTACTTTCATATTTGTACTTAGTTGTTTACATTTTTAACTGATTTTACAGGAGTATATTTGAATGGATTAGTGGATTTTGATTAATGATTAAGCATGACGGCAGTCAACCATGACCGTGATCACTATACTATTGCATTTTTAGGTATAAATAAGGATAGCCTTAGTGTACTTGTTTAGCAGCTAAGTGTTACTGTTGATGATGATATTTGCTACTCAAACTTGCTTCCAATGTCGTGAATTTTGTGGTTAAGTGTTTTAAAGTGTGTATTGGCGTAGATTGTTGCGAAAAAAATTGTGGGCAATATCTTTCTGTTTTCGGTGATATTGGGGAGATGGCTTCTCTGTTTGACAACAAGTAGTCATACATTTTCATCTATTGTAGTGCAGGTGGTGGTCCATTGGTTTATTAGACTATTGGGCGATTGAGTGTACCTGATGAAATAAGAAGTACTGGCCACAATCGCATATTAGGAGAACGTAAATCTCGCCCCACCAATTCAACGACAGCTTCATTACATCGGTTCCCTTCACGAGCTTTGATCCATCTACATGTGTCAAGTTATTTATCAAACCTAAAGTGATCCTATAATTATTAAAGGCAACCTGATTATCGGTATGAAGGGCAAGATGCATAATGCCTCTTGATAAGATTTCTCTGACAGGCGCGTCTATTACTGCAATGAATCACCGTCTTATTAGTGCCCACAAAGATATTATATAAGTAGATATGCAACCACGACGATCAATTTGTCTCCAACACACTTCATTCAATATATCGACTTCAAGACAAATTTTCACTACTTTGTGTTTACATGTCGCATTATGTTCAAACAGAATCAAGCACGTACTAATAGATCGCTACATATATGTAGTTTAAAAAAAATATAAGAAATTAGCACTTTGCTAATGCTAAGTGGCCAGATGCACTTAAATGTATCTACGACCGCGGGCCACACTCCAAGAGCTAGCTGACGGAGTCCATGAGTCCGCTGACGTCGCATGCCAAGAGCGTTTGCATGTTGACAGATAATCGGTTCCCGTATGATTAGCCCATTTATCAGCCTTGGGTTTTCGTATTAAAGTTTTTAGCACTTGTGTGATCGAACTTAAAACAGGTTCATCTATGATCTGAGATCAATGCCTCACCAGACACCTGGCAGCCAAGTATGTTGCTTAAAATACACCTCGATGCCGGATTATTGTCTGACAGCACGAAGTGACAAACTGACTTCTCTGTTGAGCATATCAAAACTGGTAAAGAAGATAAATTCACCTAGAAGTTAATCCTTATCATTTACGTCACGGCTATCCCATGGTACTGATTGGTAACTAAAGTATATCATCAGTACTGATGTTTGCTCCTCTTGCTTACCGCATGTTAATTGTGCGGCTCTCATATCCCTATAGTAGTGGTTTGGTTTATGATAGGGCTGTTTGAAACCGGGTATCCCATTGTCGGGAACTCGCGCTGTGAGTATTGTCCGATTTCGAGTAATGCTCGATTTCTGGCAATACTCGATGTCGGGTAGCATTGATTATGACGTTTCAAAATTACTTCGATTTTATTTATCGATTTATAATCTCTGGAATTATGTTTTTTACTTCAGCCAAGGAGAGGTTGTGTGATATATTATATTACAAACATTGCGTAATATCCGATTTTGAATAATACGCCATTTCGAGTAACCCGGAACCGGGTAGTGCACTTGACGGGTACCTGGTTTCGAAAAAAAAAAACGGTTTTCGATACCCCTAGTTAGTGATGGGCCTTCACATACATTGGGACATAGATGCATGTACTCGGTTTGCCTTTGGTACCGGAGAAAACAGATCCGTTTACATCATCCAAGTGAAGGATTCTGTATTTCAAAAATTATAGTTACTGATCCTCCTGGGATCCATAGAGTCGTTTTCATCAGTTGTGGCACCTACCACTACAACTGCTAAATTGGCTCTCTGCTATGGAGTTGGGAGAGAGTTTGCCACTGTTGTTCTGAACCAACTTAAAAAACGCTTGTGATCACAGTGATTTATTAGGATCTCGCCAAAGTACAGCAAAGTTGAGGGCATGACTTCTAATTTTTCCGCCAGAGAGGTCCGCTAATTAACAGGGCAAATGCAAGATTTTCCGATTCAAAAGATTAACAATTGCCACCTTCAACTAACTTGAAGCTGTTCCACTGAACGACCCTGCTTTTGGGCATTTCACCAAATGTGCGCATTCTTACCCTTTAGGTAGCTTTACGCTTTGAATAGTCGTATTGAGCGGAGTCTCCGTTTCACCAGGATCCGCAGCAATATCGCCTTCGTTTTCCGTTCAGCGCCCGACGATCGTTTTCACCGCAAACCTCCAGACGCTGTTGTATTTGTTGGTGCTACTGCTACTGCAGCTGTAGCTTACATTTGGGAGCATCCGAGCACGCTCCTCCTACAGAAGCAGCACTTGGATTAGGATTTCTGCCAGCTAAGTTAATTTCATCTTTCTATCTCACCACCCAGCATGGTATCCAAGTTCGTTCAGGACGAGTCAGCACACAGCAAAGATACCCGCAGTTGCTTATACATTATTCAACTATTTATTTAAATATTACTTTCAGTACTTACGTTTCCACTACAATTTCATAATTTGCTAAAGATTTTGGCCAATGTTTTGGGTAGCCCCGCAAACCTTGGTAATCACTTAAACTGGTTGTTAACTGCTGCAATTGTCTCTCGTATTCCCCAGCTAATATTTTTGGCATAAATTTCCTATAAAATATAATTAGTTGTATGACATAAGACATAAAAAGATTAACTCTAGACATGAAACGTACCTCCGAACAACTTTAATATCTCTAAGGACTTGAGACACGGTTTTCTCGAAAGCAGGTATTCTAAGTAATACTTCGTCGTATTTACGTACATTTTTAATTAACTGCAAATTAAATGTCTCTCAGATCACAACGAAAATTTATACACCAAGTTCAAGATAAAAATGTAAACGCATAGCAATCTTAAAAATGATAATGGATAGATTAACTGTAAATGGGATAGGAGAACAAATTCTGTTTATTATTTATGACTTTTTACTCAAGACGGAATCCTCCTTTTCAAAATCCAGCAAAATTGGACAAAATAGAGCAAAGTCTCTTATGTCAACAACTCAGATGTCATTCATGCTGCAGAATCTTACGTAACTGCTAAATAGGTGACTAGTGTCGTATAAAGCTGAAGAGATAGCCTTCTATCCGCTCGCACTGAAAACTGAGCATCAATCTCCAAAACACTGAAGTGATAAGACAAGCTGCAGTTGGATAGATTACATACTTAAAGAGAGAATACATACAGTAGGAGAAACTCTGGATCCGGAGAGGAGACTCCACTGGGTAGAGTTTTGTCTCCTCTGCTGTATAGTAGTAGCAGTAGCAAGGGTAGTAAACGAGCTATTAGAAAAACTGGGCAATGAACGACATAAAGCTTTGGGGTATGCAGACAAAGTAGTCATTCTGATCAAAGGCAAATTCAATATCGTAGTGAGCGACATAATGCAGAACATGCTACGACTTATACAAAAATGAACCGAAGAGAAGGGACTAAATATTAGTTCTGCGGAAATAACTACAGTAGCATTCACCAGAACGAGAATATAGATGGTCTTGAACCAGTAAAGCTTCGGAGTGACTCAATAACGCTATCTGAAAAAGTAAAATACCTTGAAGCCATCCTTGACTCCAAGCACAGTTGTAATCGGCAACCTCGCAGAATCGCAATTAACTAACAATAAGCCGAACACAATATAAATAAATATGCATGTTGGCCTGCACAGCCCACTAAAAAACCACATGTGGTGTATTTCACATAGAACACAACATTTAGAACTATGATCATGTTTATGCTTCTCTGTTATGATGTACACCAGATATGGCAAGATACAGAGCCTTGTTTAGCAATAACAGTGGCAATGAGAACTGCTCCTACAATAGATTTTTTTGGCAAAATTTCGGGCATCGATATAAGCTCAGAACCTGCTATATTCGGGCAAATTTATAGAAAAACTTCTAAGGAACTATCAAAGAAAGAATGAAGAACTACTAAAACTTAGCTTGAACGGTAGTAGCTCTCCTAACGAGACATTGTGCACCAGAAGACATTTGCATAAAATTAGAATCAACCCTTGATATATCCACTGCAGACTATGTAATAGAATGACAAAGACCGCATATCACATGTGAATGCGAGGTTCTGGATGCAAAAAGAGAAGCAATTTTTGAAAACCCCAAAATGAATCCATAGATTATACCCAATCAGCCAGTCATACAACTATGCAGATCAGTACAGGGTACCTGGTTATTGAAATAAAAGAAATAACATACAATATAAAAATTCAGGAAGTTGTAGACTTTACAGAGACTCTATGTCAGGCACCTTCCACAAAAAGGAGTTACCTCTCACAATATCCAAGATGACTACAACAAGTATTTTTATCCTGAACATAGTACATATTTTGTCTCTACTTACATCTAGCCAGTTGTGTCGAACTTCTCCTGTATAAAGCATAATATGTCCGTCCAAACTCACGCCTGTAAATGGAGCAAACACAAGCACTCTATCTGTAACAAATAATACAAATGTATCCACATTATGTATTTTGTATTTGTATTAATCATTTTAGTACTGAAAATACTGGCTCATCAGGTACCAACTGAAGATGTAAAAGGGTATCAGCATCAGGGTTGGCCATTTATGCAAGATGAGTCAACATTAATACTATCCCAATGTCAAATATGAATTAAAGGGTTAAAATAGATAATATATGACAAAGAAATTCTAAAATTTAGACCTGAATGGCCAATAATGTAGGAGAAAAGAATGTATACCTTTCAGAATATCCATAGCATCAGAATTTTGCTCAGCTAAAGCAATAAAACTTTGCAAACATCCTCTAAAATGTGTTTCATTCCATCCACAGTCCCAAATTATTTTTGACACTCCTATCTTCTCTAAAACTAACTGCTTGAGTTTCTCCAACATCTTTTCGAATGGTCGATTCAAATTTGATTTCTGTATGGCAATTAAATAATTTTCTTTTAACCATTTTATCAATGCTTGACTATCTTGCTCTTCATTTACAATATTTTGCATTACAATAGGACCAAATATAGGGTCTATTTTACTCATATTACTATAATTTATTTCGAAAACATTGATATGATTCCTTTCTTTAGGAATTTTTTCTACGTAATCTGTGGGAAGATCACAACTTTTGAGCAATGTTAAAATTGTTTTTCTAATATCATTATCACGTAACATAATTTTCACTAATTTAAAAAGATCAGTTTGTTGTTGCTTTGGTCTTATATAAAATTGTAAACTACATGGAGAAGGGTAACGTCTACTTTGAATACTTTCTATATATGAACTAAGTAACTTTAATGAATTTTCGTTGGTTGTCTGAAATGTGATTTTTCAATAATAAATGTGACTGTGGTATTCAATCTGTAAATATACACGCTGTTGTGGATGTTGACCAAAAAGATCTGGATGAACAGAAAAATAAAATGGTCTCAATGCTGTTGAAACTTCTGTTGTTGTCATATTGCGATGGTATATACAATTTACAGAACTTTGAATTAACCTCCTAAAAAAATGTATAATAAAACAGAAGCAACATATTCAGTTTTGAAGTAAATACCATTTTGCAAGAGTATAAATTGACATAATTGTATCTTCTTTAGTAATCACTCATTACTATACATAAACAATCAACCAAAATAGAAGTAAGAAATATAGGTTAGAGTGTCAGTGAGTGACAGCCAACAACCAACATCTGTCAACTATCACAACTTACAATACAAGAGACGGCTGCGTTCAGGGAGTTACGGCGCTGGAAGCGATAACCGCTAGCGCTGTGTGGCGCTGGGACCGGCGCTAGAACTCCCCGAACGAGTCATAAGAGTAGCTTTTGTTGGCGCATGCTCTTTGCTTACTTATAATAGTGTGTTTGATAGCGGCGTTTTCAGAATTAGACTATGTTCAAAGGTTAGGTTGCTTGCTCAGGCGTTTCTTTTAATTTATATCACAAAACTAGAACATCATCTTCGCCTGGCGGGAAGGGTTTGCGCATTCTCAGCGCGCAGCTTGATCCGCCATTAAATCGGGCGAGAACTTGTGGTTCCGGCTATGTTCGCTCTTTGCATTAGGCACAACGTCGCTGACTTCAAGTTTATAATTCGTATGTTAATTAAATAGTGTTATCAAGTGCAAGTCGATAAAATATGAAAATAATGGAAACGACAGTAAAATAATTGTAAAAATAAGCGATATTCTTTCATTTTATCCTAGATACATATATATCATATTGTCGAAATTCACTTCAGTTAGGTCCTGTCAGGCACCGAATTCTATCAAAGCCCATCCTGCTGACTTCTCGCCCGAACAGCGACATCAAGGTCACGAAATTTTGCGCACTGAGATCAAAAGAGCCGACAAAGAGATTGTGTTCTGGTTGTTAGAATTCTATGACTAAACGCTCATGTTTAATCTTAGACTGTGATCTTAGACAACCATATCTTGCTACACATATAAAGGGATAAGAAATTGTACACAACAATTATATTAATCACAGAACTATAGGAAATAAGAACAACCACGGTAATTAAAACTTTAAAATAAGTTTTATAGAGGAACATATTTTAAAGGTATCACTATAATATCCTTGTTCACTCTCATAATCTCTGTATTTATTAATCCAGGCGATTTCGTTGCTATTTAAGTATAAATTACTAGATAAATATAACCTCATCGGCAAATATCGAATTAAGTAGGCAATATCTAGGAAAAAAGCATTAATCATGAATTTTTATATATATATTACTAAACTATTGGCATGCCCTTTATTTGTAATTTTACTATGTCCATAAAATAAAATGATTTGATTTGATCGATCTACAAAACCGTAGTTTCTGCACTTATATATTAACTTATCTGTGACATATATAGTTTGCATTTCACTTTATTTATCATCACTTTAATCAAACAATAGTATTGCCACAATCAGCCACAATTACTTACGATTTCATGTATTTCTCACGCTTGCCGGTTATCCCCACTTTCCGCCAGATGATCAAGCGACCGCCATGTTGCTCAGCGAAAATATTTTTCGCTAGAAACGATGGCGCGCGCTAGCTCCAGCGCTGGAACTAGCGGTCACGTTCAGGACGCCGGGCGCCGTTCGATCTAGCGGAGCTCAGCGCTGGCAGCCCAATTTATAAATTTCCGGCCGCCCGCCCGCCCGTATGCCGTAACCGTAAGAAAAACATGAGCAAATGGCCTGTGCGTGTAACCGTTTATAGATTACGCCGTTCCGCAAGCCCGTTCCGTCCGCCCGTAGAAAGATGGTCAAGTTTTAACATTTTACGTTACGGGCCTGCGTTCGACCAATCAGAACGTTTGTTTACATATACGAAAAATTTTAAATTTAAACAGCTGTAGCACCAATTTCTTGGTTTTATCTGGTTTTATGACTTGTACCTGATTTTTACAGAAGTCGGTCAGAATATGAAGTTATTTAAGGAAGCGTCTCATAAATATGATTCTCTTGAAATTAAATCTCTTAGAAAGAAGAATGTTTTTGTGCCTTGGTTATTTATTTTAAAAATTTCAAATTTATTATTATTAAAAGAATGGATATGGATATACTTATCGATATGATTCAAGGATATCCCCATTTATATAATAAATCTTTACCATGAATTTAAGATAATCAACTAAGAGATGAAGAACTGGTTAGGATCTTCAGTTTCATTTTAAGGAAAGTAGCAGTATAAAATCCCCTTTGCTGTCTATCCCTATATATTGGACGAGTTTCCCAACGTCTATTTCTGGTGTTTCTCTTTTTTATTATATGGGCTGCAGTAATCAAAAGCACTGTACAAGTGGCTAATAGATATGCATTAGCCTCTGCGTCATTCATTCTACATAAAAAAAGGGATTGAAATCATGTGATTACCTATTATATTTTATATACTTACATTTTGAGTATATTATATACCTAATCAAATATAAACGATAATAATTATGAATAAGAGTTTAAGGAACTATCTAAATACAGAAGCGGACTGGAGTGTGTAGCATATACCAAGAATGTACTAACAACTGTCAATAAAAAACCTGTGGCTTGCGAGCAGCTTGCCTTGGAGTAAAGAGGTTTTTGGCTCTTTACTGTTAAATTCAAATTCAAATCTACGCACATTTGCGCATGGGCAAACATTACGGTAACGGAATCTATAAAATACCCTTTGCGATCGTCATTGCGCTTACGGTTACGGTATACGGGCGGGCGGAAATCTATAAATTGGGCTTAATAACTCTCTGAACGCAGGGAATGACAAGAACAACAATTCACTTTAGCGTGACTTCAGCATAGTGGTTGATATATCAACCAGTATCAACTCGATTCAAGAATAAGGCCCCTGATCGTATAGGTCGTAGATAAGGTAGGTTGTATAGGTGAATTTAGAAATGTTGAATGCTTAATAAATGCAGAATATAAAGGCGCATTACTACGTTGTTGTTACATGGTCTCTTGATAATAATGACAAACGCAGGCGAAAGAAAAACAAATATAGCGTCTTCTCCTTCACACTAACTTTTCTCGCTTGTCCCTAGATGACAGTATTGTGCACACGACTAAGTAAGTTATGTGAACGTTGAAACACAAATGCACAGAATTTGACCACTTTCTCCTATTTAAAGAGCACGATCAAACAAAACAATGTCATTCGAAAAATTGATTTAATAACGGATCTTGACAGTCATACATACAAAATTATGGTCAAGGTATACTAACAAAAAAATCAATCACTAGCATAACACGATCCTTCTGGACTAAAATTCCTATGAATTCATACATGAACTCGTACACTATCATTCCCTATACAGTAAATGCTACGTTGGACTTGCACATTTATGAGCTAAAAATAAAAATTAACAATAATTAGTAATTAACGTTTCCGCAGTATATAATTACAATTTTTTGGTATCCTTAAGGCTTCTAAATCTTTAATTGTGACTTCATGCAGTTGTTGTTTATAGTTATAAATAACCAGCAGAGATTTTTCTTCTCCCAGCAGCAGGGTCAAAGAATCCAGGCAGTTGGCTCTAAAAAATTAACAGACGAAGCATAAACAGTTTTTTTTTTGTTGAATAGTAGTACATACTACCTTTGATAACTCGTGTAAAACTAATTTGCTATCCTTCACCAAACATTGTAGTGGTATAGTAACGTCAATCACTTCGTCTGTGGCATCCACTGGACTATCTCCTGAAGCTGTAATTTTAACAAGTGATCTGTAAGCTTAGTGCGTTTATTTAATACACATACATGCAACTATTTTCCCATATAAAGCTTTAATAATAATTAATCCTTTTTTGCTTTCTTCTTCTTCCACTATTCTGGTATACGTTGCATTCATTAATTCCACAGCTGCTTGTGCTTCCTTTTTCTTCTGTAGGAGTTTAGTTTTGTTCGTCTGTTTCTGTTTTTCCACGTGTTTTGCATGCTGTTCTTTTAAGAAAGGCTCAACAAAGCCCTTTTTAACTATTACATAAACTACTACGGGCACAACGGTAGCGTAAAATATTGGAGCAGGTAAAATTTCTTCACACAAGTGTATCGGAAAAGAATAAACTTGATTCGCTCTTGTTAATCTAATAAGAAAGTCATTGTTATTACGCCATCAATATTTTAGTTTAAATAATTATACTAAACTCAAACTTTCACAGAATTTATGAACTATCGCATATATACAATAGTTGAGGGGTATGGAACCATCTATACGTACCATCTTTAACAAATTAAATGGGAATTGAAGCTCCACATATCTTTGATTATTTGTGCAACCTTAAGTACAAGTACTGCATACCGAGCAATGTATAATTCAGAATTGCTTGGAAATAATTTTTGATTACTATTTCAGTGTGCTGTAGCTTCGATTGCATTAATAATCGAAAGCTTGTGGAGCTTAGATTTGCATTTAATTTGCTAAAGATGGTACACTGCCCGACAAAATTAATGTCGCTGGATCTAACGTAGTGACTATCAAAAATGCTCATTATTTGAACTGGCGCGGGTTTGGCTGCCATCGACTTATGCAGGTAGGAGGTTCATTAAGGTACCTACGCGTAAAACACTTGGTCATTATAAAAATCAGATGGGAAAATACGAACATTCGCTGTGGACGACGACATTAATTTTGTCGGGCAGTGCACATATATCATTGTGATTGACCGTTCATCTTGAACAAAATTAAATATCGTTATGTAAAACTTCCGGTTAAATCTGTTTTTTGTTGTTGCATTTTTTTGAACTAGATACGCATATATACAGTTTTATATCTTAGCGAGCTATTTCGATACTATTTTGTTAGAATTTTATTTTTTAGAAGTCGATTTCAATTCAATGTTCGTAATCGGCTGATTTAGTAACAGCTATTCATTTCGAGCCTATGCTCCATCTTCAGACACAGCTGTTAGGCTCGAAACAGACAGCTTTATTTATTTACAAATAAATATTAAGTTATTATTGAGTGTATTACATCCAATGAAATATGAATTACAGCAATGAAGTTAACTTATTAATAGAATATTGTGAGAGTAGGATCAGTTTCTTTGTCTCTTCATTCATTTCACATTTACATTACCATAAACTTACGCAGAAACAAAATGGATGATTTCAATAGTATATGTTATGGTGTAACAAACCTGCAGAACGTTGTTGATTTTTCAACCTCGAAAATTATCTACTAGGAGGCCCTAAGATTCCTGCAAATCGTTCTAAATAAATCTGCATTCGTTTGTAAATTTCATTAGCTTTGTTTATGACGCATTATGTCTTCGCATACATTGAAATAAATATTATTTATGACTGAGGTGCCCATTCTTAGTGTGAATTTTTCTTATTGCTAACACCCTATCCATCTGCTACAATTTTTAATTTAAATAAAAAAGGAAATCTAGTTCCCTGGAGAAATAAAATTTTTATACAGTTAGATTAATCAACCATCGCAATGGTAATCTAAAAATAAAGTAATGAATCGGAAAGCATGAAAACCTAGTGAATCTCGAACAGGTATAGGTGCGAAATCAGCGAGTAATATATTGGACAACTGTTTTATTACCCCGCCGCGCCGTGTATGGACCAATATATCTGACATCTAACAGATCGTCGGATTATTCAACGCCACACCTGTTACTGTGTTTACCACATGAGCAATTGATATTATGCTCTTATTTGTTGTTTAAAAACTTACGGAAAGAAATTATCGAAGCGTAATATGTAATTATATTTACATTAAAGCATAATAAGAAACACAGTGTTAGTATATGAAAATGTATGTTACATACACATTTTTGAAATGCTGTATATTTTTTCTAGTAAAACTAAAATTTTTATTCTAAAAGAGTTACTTTCATTACAAAATAAAGCCAACATAACGTAAACATAAAAAATAATTGAATATCAATATAAAATACATTCATCTAATCGCAATAAGAAATAATGCATGGGCAGTACACAAAACACATGTAAAAATGCCCTATGCCCTAATGGAAGGTGACCTCTTTATCTGTAATCCCTTGGAACTATTTTCGTCTATGGCACATGTAGCATTACAAACCGGAAGGATTATTAGTCCAACTATAATGCAAGAACGAACCGAAATATTTAATCCGATTAGTTCGAAGTTTCTATGGAACTATATTGCATATATGTACTTTTATTTAAATACCTTTTTAATACATTATGTATTTAAACTCCCTTATAAATGTATTAAAATTAAATTAAATCTGGAGCATATCTACATTATTACCATAATGCGAAAACTGTATGTTTCCTTCATTTATATTTATGCGTTTTAAAATCCTGTCTTTATGGCGAACAGATAATTACTAAATGTAATCATAATATAGTTGAGTCGTTTCAATATCATGCAAAACCCGTCTATCTCGACTAAATTTCCTTCATCACTTTTAGAAAAAAAAGAACAATAACCGGAGGTAAAGAGAACCCGGAATTGCCTATAGTTGATCGATTCGACTTTCAATATAATATTAAACGTCGGTAAGAGCTATTGAACGAGTGAGTGATGCAAGACTTTATTTTTAGACAGTACATCGATGATTCCATACTTTGCAGATATTTTATGTGTTTGGATGCTTTATGTTTGTTCTAAAGATTGTAATTTAAGAAAAAGCTTCCGTAACAATTCACGTTCATCAACTATTTCGAATTTTTTAAGTTCTTAAAAAAACTAATACATATAAATTGTTGTGGTACCTTATTTTTAATTTAACTCCGGTGGGCATGCCAATAGCAACGGCTGCTGAAAGGTTGCTATGTTTTGAAACTCTTTTCTCTATGCCATACTCAAAAATGCCACCAAATGTACCACCTCTATGATTGCAAAAGAAAATATTATTTTAGAAATATCGTATTACCGTTTCTAAAACTAATTACTTACTTTATTGCTAATCTCAATTTCAGTTCCTGGTTGAGAAGTTTTTTAGTGTAACTCACAGCGATATATGAGTGTGGAAGACCTACTTGAACTGAAAAATTGTATTGTGCAAATTCTAAAATAATAATATATTAATCTTATCGTCCGTTTGCGTGTACCAAAAGCGTGTACAAACCTGTGTCTCTAATTATAGAGGTGGATACCATTGATCTAATTCCCCCATGATACGATAAGTATCCCACAGAATGTTTATCAATTTGCATGGCCAAAGCTGAAATAGTAGGTACGAGCTTTATCTTTACTGATACATCTCCATTAGAGAATAGTGTATGATGCAAGTATGTAACCTATTGTCTTTTTAACTGATAATATTATTGTTACATATATGATGCATTAGTGGTAGATATTCATTTTTACTTGGTGTGGTTGCAAAGGTACAGCAAGACTAATAACAGAGCCACAAGAGATCCGATCACACCGCATTTGTATTTATTCAAGGCAATTATCTCGGAAATTCGTGAATTTCAATTTTCAAGTGAAGACTTGAAGTGACTGAAAAAGGCACATAGGCACAATAGTTTAAAGTTTTCTATTTTAATATTATGTGCGGCATCACGTATGCTGTGCCACACTCGATAATAAGCCTCTCATAACGAAAATGTGCTATGTGTACCTTCATTCTAGTTCCAATTCCGTATTCCACCTGTCCAATGTAAGGTTTATTGCGATTACCGCATCCAATTCTGTAGATGTACGATTTTTCATTATAATTCGCTTTATCTTTTCGGATGTCCTCACTATTACAATTATCTTCAGTTCTTGGCATTTCAGCATGTTAAAGTAGGTGTTAGAAAAAGAGCAGGTGTGCATCTTTTAAAAGTATGGATAACGGTGTATGCCTACATCTTTCATTTATTAATTCAATATTCAGTTAAAAATAGAAACCCACAAATTGCCGAAAGAATTATTCCAGATAAATAAACTAGTGTGGTCCAAATTGACCAAATATCTTGTGTGTCTAGTATAGTTGGGTCAATTTTAAGGCAAAACAATTTAAACGGATAAATCACCATACATTAAATGTATTATTCTCATGGGAAGTATTGAAGTGCTTAAATCTAAATTATGAATTTTGAACAAATAGCACTCACAATCTGAACATTTATTACTTGAGTTATGAATGTCTAAACAATTGTTAATGTGTGTGATTGAATAAAAATGATAATATTAAATTATGAATTTTCATCATGTACACTAACGGCATCTCGGATAATCTACGTCCAACTCTGTATATGCAATAACGCTATTATTTCAAAATAGAAAACTGCATTGCTAGAATCGAGCACTAGGCTTCAGATACTTGAAAATGGTTCTAGAACCAAATAGTTGAAAAGTATGTTGAATGAATACCAAGTTCTTAAAAAAAAGACTGTTTTGCCTGACAGCTCTAATATACAAATTGCCTTTGTCAAATGAATAAGAACAAAATAATTTATACCTACTGGACATTATTCCAGGTCTAATACCCTGAGGTGTAAACTGTAGTATTGTGCCTCCATTCCAAAAAAATCTTTTGCTAAGTGTTCTAAATGCCTTGAAAGATAAGGCTGGCCCATTACCTACAAATAAATAAATTAAACTATGCAATTTATTCTATCTAATAATGTAGTTACATAATAAAGCAATAATTTCCAATAAATAAAACTAATGCCTTTTAATAGAAAAAAAACCGCTATTTATAAGTGTATAGGTATGTTAGATATTATTTGCTCTGAACAGAATAAATTTGATGTCACAGAACAGTCTGGAATTAAAACGAGTGCTTGTTCAGGACAACTACCACCACGCTTTTTGGCAGAAATATCATGATTGCCCCAATTATCGAGGATAATATCGGCTATTTTTGTTCAAAGCAACTTATTCCTGCTCCCGAGTAGAAGCAAGAAAAGCTCTTCAGGGCAAATTACTTTGTCCCGCTCACTACTTAACAAACACAGTGCAGCATACCTAACGAATCCCAAACACCTGTATTTCTGCTTCCATCAACTAAGAATAAGCTTAAAATACAAACCTCATGTTTCAAACTAAAAAAAAAACATCTTACCTGCAACTAATTCAACTTCACCCCAGCTTTTGTGAGAATAAATATGTCTCCAACTTAAATTAATACCACCACTGCCAGTACCATTTTGAGTATGAAGCTGACCAGACAATGTACATGTGTCCTTTTGTGTCAATGGAAATTCCACAGATTGATTAAAACTCATGCCCGAAACTTCAATATTCGGTATTAATGAATCATTGGAAATGCTATTAAATTATTGTTTTAATTAAATGCATGATGAAAAGTAGTGTAATTTACATCTCCAATTCGTCAAGTCCAAGATCATCATAGGGGTTAAACAAATCAGTAGCATTTATATTTACAGTAATAGCACCATGAGGGTTAGTTTGCTGCTGCTTTTTTCTTTCAGCCCTTTCCTCTGCTAACTGTTCATATTCCGCTCGGATTTCAGCAGGTGTTCTTGTTCGCTGCACAACTTCCCATCCTTCTGTTTCTAATCCCTTCACGCCTAAACTATCGTAAATTGCTCTTCTATGTGGATCAGACAGTACTATGGAATAAATAATTTGTAATAAACAGAAAATTTAGCACCATATATTTAGTTACTTTCATAAGCATTTTTGATTTTATTAAATATGATTTCAGCTTTTTCCTTCTGTTTAGGGTCAACATGTTTGTCCGGATGATATAGGCGACTTAAGCGTCTATAGGAATTATTGATTTCCTCCTTTGTAGCCTAGTAATGAGATAAAAACAAATATCTATTTGAAATTATAAAACACTATGCATGATCATTTCCTTTAATATATTAGAATACATACAGTTTTAGGAACGTTTAAGGCCGTGTAATAATCTTCTTCTAGAAAGCTGTCGTTATCCAAATCCACATCCATTTCTTATACAAATAACAGTCTATAGCATGTGACAAAAATTGCAGAAATTATCTAAACACTACAATACTGATTTGAATAATTTGGTGATACAAAAGAATTGAGGAATTTGCTACTTCAAAATTTCGTAATTAGCACTATAACCAATCACATAACCAAATAAAAATGTGCCGCAAACAAACGTGTCCAGTTTTATATTATAAAATTAAAAAAAAAATCTTTCATGTTATTGGAGTTGAAATAAAGTTTTATACTATATACAATTAGTTCTTAAAATTGGTTGTGCTAATTATCTTTTTTCCTTCTTCGGAAAAATTTAAAAATTTTAGGTTTAATTCAAACCTGTCAATTATTTTTGGCAAATTGTTTCCGCGCAAACGCAACTTTACTATTTTAGTTTTCAGCTATGTACCTGCAGATGGCGTTCAGCCAATTGGTAGGTTCTAATTGAAATTTGAAATATTGTATTTAATTATTTAAATATGTTTTTTTCTTAATGGAGATTTATTTGGAATTACGGCTTGTAATGGTTTCGTGCCAATCTCTGTATTTTTCATTTTACATTTCAATTTTTTATATTTACCATTGCAAATCACGTCGTGTTTCTCACATGCCTTGATATCAAAAAAATTGTTTTAAAATATTTCATTTTGTCACCCTCCATTCGCTTCGTCCCTGTTTTACCGCTATTTTAAAATGTTTGTAATTGTTATATACTTTTTAACGAAACAACTCGCGTTGTTAATATTAATTTGTTCTTAATAACTTACGATTTGTGACTAGTACAATTTAATATGTTTTTACAATTCACAAAAATTTAATTTCCACAATTTGCATATTAACATAGGTAGATATAATAGTATTTTTTGTAGCAATTGATGAAGGTAGAGATAAAGATCCAGTGGTGGTTCGTGACAACATTGAGCAGTGTTGTCACAGGGTTAAATTTATTTGTAATAGAATTTTGTTAAAAAGGTAATAGACTGACCTCTGTGCCCTTTTTTCCTACCGTGTGTAAGCGAAGACGGACGCAGCTCAAAGAATAGAAAACACAAATTTTAAGATAAGATATGAATGGTAGTTCATTTTGATTTGAAATACTATAGTTATTAATTTGCGATGTCATCCTAGAATACTACACATTATTACTATAATTAATAAATATTAAATATTCTTGAACCCAACTTTATTGCGGGGAAGTGTCTAAACCGAAGTCCGTTTTCTACGTCTGTTTCTACTTTCAATAGTGGATTTTCGACGGCCGTCTGACTCACACGCTCGCCTAACTTATTAGTGGGAGACCCTTCTCCCACAGTGCCAAGCACTGACGTATACTGACGACGCGTGACTGAATCAAGCGGCGGGCAGCGGGCCTAGATACGGCTGGCCCACTTCAATGTGAGTTTTACGTATACTGCGGCTACCCTCTCTTCCGCTAACTCCGCGCGGAGACCTTCAAATGTCTGAAATCGGGGCCAATCTAGACGTGTACTTCAATGTGGGTGCGTGTGTACTTATATTTATCAGTATTTTTACAGAAAATAAAAGCTTTTTTAATCATTAATTTGTGATTTGCAATGGCGGAGCCATGGTCCCGTGGCTCTTTAAGAGGAGCCGCCCCTATAAAGATCTACCGAAACATTTTTTATTATGAATCAAGTTGTTAACTACAAGCCGTAAATCCAAATAAATCTTCACTAAGAAAATTTTACATTCGGCCAAATAAAGAAACCACCAGGAATGTTTTTCAGGTGAACTTTAAACATTTATGAGTTCTTTCTATTAAATTAATAAAAGCTTCAAAAAATGATTTTGGTAATGACAATGAAAAAACGACACATGGAGAATTATATGAAAAGTGAAACCAAGGAATATGATAATAAATTACAATTTCTATATATACCAAGAAGAAATTCTTGGTGTACCGGAATCTTTGGTAGACAATCAAATAAAAAACCAATAGGTACACCTATGTAATATGTTTATTTCAAACCTTGATTTGAAGTAACATTTCTCTCTTGTATATACAACAACTTTCGCAGATTTAAACTATAATTAAAGAAAAGAAGAAGAGTTGCCAATGGACGATTTTTTTTTAATATTTGGGAAATAAGTGCTGCTGAGTTTGAAACTATTTTATCGTTTAAAAAGTTAAAGTTTTTAAAATCTAGTAATATTTAGCATACTGTGAACGGAATAGGTATTTTACCTGAAATAAAAACATTTTTGATTCAGTTGCAAAGGCCTACTAGATTTTAAAAACTCGAAAGCAAACGATAAATAAGTTTCTGACGAAGCAGCACTTAGGTATTTCCCAAATGCCTAGATTCCAATGGTTCGTCTACTACCCCTATTGTCAACTGGATAACTCGTTCTGTGGACACACTGCATATAGGTATATATTTTTATTTATATATTTTTTATCTTTAATATAATATTTCGATTCCGTTTCGTATTTAATCCAATTTCCTTCTTTTTTCTTGGGTTTTGCGGTGTTTTTTGAGCAAACAAGCCAAAACCTGAGAGAAATACATTTAAAAATTTTTAACACTTATTACTACGTACGACATAATAACAAAAATTTTCTTCAACGCGTTGTGTAATAGCAATAACATTTTATGAGTCTTTTTAAAGACGGCAGTTCTGAAGCGGTATGATTTACGTTTTACACTTACACAAACCGCTAATTCAAATGTTTTAATTAGGTCTCCTTTGCACAGGATATGCTTATACTTGTCTATTGCCGATAATCAATTTCTCTCATCTATGATATTTGCTGGGCAGGTGTATTAGTGTTATTACTATTGTTCTATAAATATAAGTAGCATCATTTGTTATCATGTAGATGCGTGGTTACTCAATATTTTTATAGGGCTATCTAATTAATATATACAGTGTGATAAAGTTCGGAATGAAATTCATAATTGCATTATTTTATGTTTTCGTAAAAACTTTTGGATATGTCAATTTTAGTTTGTAAAAGTCAACTTATGATGTAAAATTTTATATCATGACATCACATATTATTGCGTAATGACATCATCATCATTTTTTTCTAAATGACAACCCCTCTTTTTTTTCTGCGGCTTTTCATAGACCTTACCACTTCAACAATCGCATAAAAAAATTAGTACCTTAGATAACAATTTATTGGGGAAAATAACACATTACCTTCAAAAAATGAACGTTTAATGCTAATGGAAAAGATTATTATTATATAAACTAAAAAACAAATAAAAGTTACCGAATTATTCTCCTCTAACCATCTGGTAATATCTGTTGATTAGAAAATGTGGACTTCCAATTAACTCGTGCATAAATTACAATTCATACAAAGCAACGGCGGCTAGTGCTTATACGTTTTTCCAGAGCCATTACAATGATCTAACTTCTTCGTATAAGTTCGTAACATAAAAAAAGTGTTTTTGTAAATATCCACAGATTATCAGGTACCTATCCTATTGACTTTTGCCAAGCTAAACAAAAACCGACACAGCAGCAAAAGCGTAATACACGTAAATTGTAAAAAGTAATTGTCTTTAAAGTTTTAAAAAAATAGCACGTTTTAACGGTACGTGAAGGAATTGAGATACTAATGATGGTAGGTTATGGTGATAGGATAAAGTCGCATGAGGAGGCATGCCAATTCTTTAATCAAACACATCCTAACAGAACACCCATTGTAAGATCTACAGTGAGCAAATTGGTCGCCAAATTTACACAAACGAGATCCACAAAAGATTTACTTCGACAAAGTCGACCTCGAGTAAGTCATGAAGTCAGATTAAATTTTCTACTTGAAGCGAAGAGCATCCTCAGCATTCTATAAGACAACTAGCCTTAAATAACAACTTGCACCAATCTTTTGGGGTGAAATTATTAAAAGAAGAGAAGTATCATCGGATGAATCAAAATCATACCTATCTTAAAACCATCATTTTTTATTGACGGCAATAGTATATATTGTGTCATCATGAGAGTGGTAATTACACAAAAAAAGGAAAAAAGAAAGAAAACTGTTTCGTTGCTTTATGAGAGGGGTAATAACCTCCATTACCCCTCTCCTTTCCCTCTTGTATACGCGCCTGATACTATATGTATAATATTTTCTACGAGTTATTTGTGGCTATTTCCATTTTGCCTACAATGTATTTTTGAAACAATTTTTAAATGATACAATTTTGGTCCTTATTAAAAAAAAATCTGGATAATGGCATTCTGCACACACCAATTGCATAAAACAAATAAAACTTATTTTTTGTAACTAAAAGCTGTTCTTAGTTCATTTATACTATTATGCAATGCTAGAGAGATTAGCACAGTATTGCAAATATTTCAACTTTATAGGACATTCAAAAATTCCAAATGCTGATTATCCTCAAATAAATACATATTTTCTACACCAATAGCAAACGATTCACACCATCAGATAAGAGAAAATCGGATGCCACGATTATTTGTTATTCGTATATAATAAGATCGGATGATTGAAATCCGATTTAAAAAATCAATCGTATGCATGAAAACGTTTAATTCTTATTTAAATAACATTGACTTTTCACGTCAGTATAATCTATTATTTCCGAAACCCAAGTATAGGTATGTTCGAAGCCATAACGTTATTCTCCTGTTATTCCTAAATCGCGTTATAGGAGCTATCAACTGTCGAATTTAATGGTCTGGATTAGTAAAATTTAACAACTGATAGCTTCTATGACGCGATTTGGAAATAATAGCAGAATAACGTTTGCGTTTGGAGCATGCCTGAACACAAGTATAAGTATAAAACTATGTGCAACCTATACTAACATTGAAAATTGCAATATTGTTGTTTATGTTTTATCAAAACAGATCCTTCGAATTACATAGATTCTTTTGCAAATATCTACCATATTTCTGTTTACTTAGCACGTAATTTTCTAAAATTAAATGAGCCTTAATTAAAGCAAAAATTTGTATATTTCCCAAGTTGCCTGGACTTTGCTGTTTGGTATAAAATGGAAATCGATACTTTGTTTGTTATTTTATGATTTTAATTACTTTAAGATGCTTAGTTTGATTATAATTCAAGAAAAAAGGAAATTATCTTTGATTTAAACTTTAAACCGCTCCTATTTTTGTAAAAATTTTCATTGTAAAAACGATGGTCCTTTAACATTTCTAAATTTTCAAATGAGAATGTAAAAAATACATTTTTGGAAAACCTCTTATTTTAATATTTTAGTTAAGGATGTCATTTTACTGTCACATGTTAAATCAATATTGTGATTGCAGGGGCCTTATTCTGTAATTTTACAGGTATTTTCGACTGTCGCGCATGCACTGTCGTGTCGCTTATACACTGTTGCTTTAAAAAGAAATTTTCGACATCCAAGTAACATTTTACAGAATACAGTTGTGTGAGTATCGTTTTTTTGCCGTTATATCGTTTGTCGGGCAAACTCGGGTGATACGTGATCACAATGTTGATGTTAATAAATAGTTAATTTCTAATTTAGATTTTTATTTATTAATTTTGCAGCAAGACATTTTAGATTACCTCTTTTATGTTAATAATTAACCATATCCCTATATCCCAATAACTCAAAGCACTTGACAAATATAACGATCGTATACGACGTTTCAAACGTCAAAAATAATATCGCTTTTCAAAAACAACACCTTCGGATGTGTCGAAAACAAGCGCAACAAAAGTGATACGATAGTATTGAAATGTGCACTGTCGCAAAGTTAGTGAATCTGAAAAGTATAGGTAGACTATCGAAAATTTGACATTTCGGCGCAACACTGTGAAAAGCGTTACTTTCGATCCTTACAGAATAAGGCTCCTGGATCGTCTTTACAGGGAAGTGCCTATAAGCTTGGAGAGATTTTTCTAGACTTTAATTTCTATGTTATTTATATCTATGCAATACACTTCTTTACTATTCGTTCATTCACAATCGATCGTGTAGTCCGCCTTAATTTAATTTCTGACAGATAACAATGAAGTGACGATATTAATATCACTTTTAAAATTCGGCGTTCATTATTAAGTATCGGACGGACGGCACGCATCGTACGAATGGGATTTATTTGATATAATGCGTCCACTGTTTTCGCAGTATACGGATATCCGAATGATGCGTAGGCATTTTTTCAAAATTTTTACTCACTAGTAGGTACCGTTATTTAGTTTCGTACAACTGTTACAGATAAATATTTGCAATTGGTAACATGAATAGCGAATATGAAGTGATTGTTATTACTAGTTTTTTGGCAGAGGAAGAAGAAAACCAAAATAAGCAGAAAAGAAAAGAAAGCGAAGATATTGGATATACTGATTGTAAATTTACCGATTTTTTCATTTACCGGTAATTCGGTAAATGAAAATGAAAATACCGGTTTACCGGTACATTACCGGTAATTTTTTTTCACGTGTGATATTAATGGGGATTCCCCAAGAAAATAGTGTTAGGAATTAGGCTAGAATAATACATATTTTGCAAAATGTTTACAACTTTACTAGATAGTTTGAGAAAACATTTCACAAGACAAAATACACCATTCAGGAACTTTATAGGGCCTCAAGAAAGACTTTAACTATTTTTATTGTAATATTTAGGAAGAGACCATGGAAAGCAATTTTTCGTTGCTGATTTAAGTACTGTGGATGTCGTAAATTATATAATTCTTCATACTCTTGCACAATTGCAGTAAAGCGAGCAACGTCCATGGCAATAACTGCTTGAAATACTAATTGCGAATACCGAAGAAACACGTGCACTTGGCGAGATTTTGAATGATATCATCGGTAGCGTACGGACGTTCGGATTTTAATTCGTCTATCCGAATTTCTGTTGGCATTACGGAGGTGCGATGCGTACGATGCGGATAGATAGACGCAGTTTCATTAAAAACAATATAACTAATAGCAAAATGCGATCCGTACGATGCGTGCCGTCCATCCGATACTTACTAATGAACTACCTTTAAAAGTACCTACTCTTATCATAAGAAATAAACTACGGTTTTCGGTTCTCTATTTAGGAAAGATGTTTCAATATATTTATGGAATTAAATATTCTTTTCTTATGATTTTTTCGTCGTTACGGACGTATAGACAATTTCTTAATTTATAAAATTAATGGGCCTGCAATGCGTATTCTCAAAATTTCCACTTTGTTTGTTTTCTTCCATAATTTTTGTTTAAATCAACAAAGAAAAACGAATGTGGAAGTATATTAACAACTGGTCAGAACGCATGCTGATCTATTATTATAATGAGGAGTTTGTCATTGAAAACGGGCAGTAATAATATAGTTGTAACAGGTAACTATGACATGTAGTAATCCCTATGCGTAAATGATATATAAAAGTTTCTGAAAAATCATTTTATAGATATTAGAGTAGTTAACAGAGTAGTAAGTTTTAACATTGATCTGCTAGGAAATGTTTTTTTTTTTTTTTGTTTAGCTATGAAATACTATTATTGATTGCTTAAATAGTTTGAGTTAAATTTTAATAAAATATTTCTCATATATTCCGTTAAAAAAATTTTAAAAATAAATCACATAAAAAATCAAATAAATAAGAGAATTTCATATGTATATAGTAATACTTGGTAATACTAAAAGTACGAACAGGCTGAGTTAACCCGTTTTGCATTTATTTGCAAAATACTAACAGTAAATTGTACTCTTATAACTAGAGTTGGGCAATTCTTCGGCGGAGCAGATACGTATTGCGACGCGGCCCTCAATAATGTAATATAAATAAAGCAGATCAATCGTATTATTGTAATTTAGTAGGTATTTATAAAGCATGTCATATTAATAGAGTTGTGCAAATTTTACTTGGGGACAAAATCGGATAAAGCGGGCGAACAAACGGGCCACCTTGCTATGCATTCGCATTTTATATCACTACATACTTAGATAAAATATTTTTTTTTACTGTTTATAAGAAAAGCAGGTACTGTTGTTACTGACTTGCAACTCTACGGTCCATCTGCTTTATTGCAGTACATGAATTGAAGCGCATGTTCTGAATACGTACCTGTCGCGCCGAAAAATTTGCCTAACTCTACTTATAACTTGTAGAGCTGCAGAAAGGTGTGCTTTCGTAGTAGCGTTGGGCCCGGGACCAGAAATTTATAATATGATACATCACGCTACGTATTTAACCGCTGCTGATTACTATTAATATATGTTTCACACATGTAAATTCTGTACGGTAAAATGGTGATATTTCAAACAATACATTTAATAATAGTGCAAATATTTTCTGATGTCGGAAATCGGTTAAGAATCTATTAACCCTCGTCGAACATAATAGGCAATAATAACAAGTACGCCATCGATTTCTCATCATCAATCCAGCCCGGCATTCATACGTATACTAAAACCATACTACCGTGTTTAAGGAAGACGGTTTTTTTCCGGAAGCACTGTTTTTACAACTTTTTAGTCCAAAAACATAATAAAAACTGTGCACTCGCTCAAACTAAATGTTTACTAAACATCCAAAAAGCTATTTGAACTTAAGTGAAGACTATATTATCTAGCGGAATGCGACAAAAACAGTATATGGCAAAAAAACTAGTTTTTGGTTTTAATACTAATTACTAATTCTAAATCAATTTAATAGGAAAAAAAAATATATGCTTTTGTAAGAAAACGACCTTCATATGTTAATACAACACATAAAGTGTTGGTCTAAAACAATGTAGTGCTGAAGTAACACTTTATGTGTTGTATTAATAATCATAAAATTAAATATTATTAATTTATTGTTGTTTATATATGGGGGATTTTTTTGAAAACGACCCACCTTACTTATTTCAGAAATTAAAAGGAACTTAAAAATTTTCAAAAGCACGTCTAGTTTTAATTCAAGGGAGAAACAGTTTGACATATGAATTACATTTTTGACGACCCATCGTGTGCTACCTCAAATGAAAGCTTATTTTATTAGGACTATGGTGATGTATATACTTGTTCATTTTTTATTTAGTTTTATCACTGAAAAATGATAATTTTTATACTGTACAATTTTCCAGTTAGTTGGTCGTAGAAAGCGTAAATACAAAATGAAAAAAGCCGTTGATGTTGATTTTTGATAACTGTCACATTAATTGCTGTCATTCAACTTCACTTGGATTACGTAAAAATGGTGTACTATTTTGCTGATAAGGTGAAAGTTATTTACATTTATAGTGCTGAGGAATACGCTCGTGGAACAGCAAGAGCATTTTTAATCAAAGACATCCAGATGAGCATATGGATCATAAATACGTTTGCGAACTTGTGCAGAAATTTGAAATAACTGAATCAGTAGTAAACAGAAAAAAGCGTGCATATAAGATAGTACATGAACTCGATGGAGATCGAAGTAATTGGAAATTTTACTATGGAACCAACCAGCTGTTTGCTCAAGTTACAGCATTCTCTGGATTTTCTTACTCGTCGGTACACAAAGTCACAAAGATGCATAAATTTCACCCTTTTAAAATGCAAATAGTGCAAGAGCTTAGTGAGGGCGATTGCAACCGTCGGCTAGAATTTTGCGAAACTATAATCCAAATAATTATTGCAAATTCAATCTGGTGAAGCACATTTGTTTTAGTGATGAATGCTCCGTTTTCTTAAATGGAAATGTGAACAAACATTACATACGATACTGGAGTGATAAAAAATCTCACATTATAAGAGAGGAATATGCCCAGAAGCCTCAAAAAATTAATGTTTGGGCAGGAATACTAGGTGATTCAAATGTTGGGACAATTTTCTTTAGAGAAACACTAATTGGTGACGTTTATTTGGATATGTGGTATGGATAATAACTGAGGGAGTGGAAAATCAGCTTGATGCAGAAGGCAACCAAATCCTCGGTGAACACCAATTGTTCAAAGCCGTATTTTGGCCCACTGCCCGTTGGTTAATCGAGTTACGTGATAGTTAGCATATGCAGTACTCGGTACTGTAGGGCAAGGGTATCTTCTAGTGTTGTAAATATTCGAATGGTTTCAATAATTGGAATAATCGAATCGGAATAATATGACACCTAAAAAAAAAAAGTTATCTGCTTTTTCAATTGACAATCGTGGGAGGAGTAATTACTAAAAAAAAAATAGAATCATCCGATTCCGAAATCGGAATCATCCGAATATTTTAATTCAGAAACTCACAACACTAGTGTCTTCCACTATCGCGATAAGGAAATCTAAAGCAAGCGTGTGAGTCAGACCGCTATTGAAAGTAGAAACATACATATGTAGATAGCCGCCGCACATGGACTTCGGTTTAGACACTTCTATTTAATATTTATTTTTTTACAGTGATAAAGTGCAGTATTATTTTAGGATGACATTAATAACTATTGTCTTTTAAAACGAATTGCTATTCTTATCTTTCTTACGCAAGATAAAATAATAAATATAAGAAGAGTGTTATTCCTAAAAAATACATCACAATAGAGTTTTAGGTTTAAGTAAAAAAACAAACCATTTGCTTAAGTAACCAAATAAATAAAGTAAAAATTGTGTTTCCCGTTCTTCGTAAGAAATACGTCCGTTTGCACTTAGGATAACAATTATATTTTACTCGACAATTTGCGCTTTAAACTCATGTGCTCTGTATCGTATTACGTATTTGTCCATATAAAATAACAGAAACATTTGAATAGTTTTGCGTTAGTTGAGTGGGGAATTTAATCAAAAGTGGCCACTTAGCCGAGCGCTGTTACAGATAATAGCAATAGTAAACATCCGATCAACATCCTCGCGTGCAATCGTTATTGTTTATAGTGTTTTTTTCTGTGGTATTATTTTAGTTATTAGCAATAAACGAGGTAATACATTATTACGAGCTGAGTTAAATTGATTCAAAATTTTGTATGAAATTATTAAAATGGGGAGATAGGGTGGTGTTGGCCTGTGATTTGCCCCACCACTTAATAACTTTATAAACCCAACGAATGTTCATATTTTGTACAACAACTAAAAATTTGCAATATTAGTGAAGTCTCTCAGAAGACTAGATTGGATTTAAATTTGGATTGATAATCGTTTGCCCAAGTTTTCTTGTTTTCTAATATATATAACGCCTGAATATTAGATATTTTATGTTCCTATATTTCTACAATGTCGTGGAAAACTATAATATGAACCTATCACAAATGAAAAATAAAAAAAAACCTAATTTTTATGTTTAATGCATTTTAATTGAAGTGACGTCCGTGTATTAAACGACACTTTCAACATATTTATGTTTTATATTCTCTTTAGGGACTGTTATCTTTAAAGTCGTACGTAATTGTAATAATATATTGAAAATAGATTTTTTTCCATGAATGGGATAATCTTGACAAGAAGACCCGTTGTGTGATTTTCAATTCAATCTGGAACAACATAATATTATTTGACATCCTGTGGCGATAATTAACTAACCTTTCATTTAATTAATGGTTACGTTTTGCTTGTTTAGAACATACGAATCCAGAGGTCGTATTGACTATAAATTACGACCTTATAAGTACAACTCTACTAAGGTCGCAAATTTTCCGGCACGGCAGATACGTATTCAGATCGTGCGCTCCAACTCATGTACTCCAATAAACCAGATGAACCGCAGAGTTGCAAGTCAGTGCCTGTTTTTCTTATAAAATGTAATTTTTTTTTATTTTATCTAAATATGTAGTGATATAAAATGCGAATGCATTGCGAGGTGGCCCGTTTGTTCGCCCGCTTTGTCCGATTTTGTTCCCAAGGAAAATTTGCATAATTATATTAATATGACATGTTTTATAAATACATACTAAAATGCAATAATACGATTGATCTGCTTTATTTATATTACATTATTTGAGGCCCGCGTCGCAATACGTATCTGCTCCGCCGGACAATTGCCAAACTCTACTTATAAGATAACAGCGAAACGTAATATTAATTTATACAGCGTTGATACTTTTACACCTTTATATGCCAGTTTCTATATATTACCGCTTCGAAGTTGCCAAATTGCATCTCAAATAAAACCCGCAGTCACCTACAATTATAAGACTCTATCGATAATCGATAACACACTGACACGGGACACTGTCAGCAAGAGTGAACTCAAGCATTTTTAAAATTAAAATCGCGTTTCACCATTATCTCATAGAGTCGTAACTCACAGTCAATACGGTCCTTAGACTGGATTCATATGCTAGCAGGTAGGTAAACTGTACCCTTTAAATGAAATTATCACCACAGGACGTGCAATAAAATCATTACGGGCGACAGACATTAAAAGTGATATTCTTTTATCTTGAAATACATTATAATGTCGTTGAACTATGTATGTGTGCGTAAGGACTTAAAACATTTAATTCGATCACCAAGTGTTTGTAACAGTTTAATTTTGTGCCCTATTCTCTTTTCCTTCGGTTTACTAACGAATGCATCAATTTTAGTCAGGATTCAATAGGTATCTCAAAATTAAAATTAAGTACGGACCTAATACTTTTTGTTAGTTTTGCTATAATAAAAAAAAATCATTTGTAATATAAAGGAAAGTTACAAATCTATATACTGTATGCATACTACAGGAACAATTATTTTCATATAATAAACAAAAAAGAAGAAATAACGGCGATGTTCACTTTGGTGACTATCGTCAGGCTGTTTGTAAAATACTAAAAAAAAAAACACGTGTTTGAAGTCGTTATTCCACGAGATACTAGTTTTTCTAGGTCAACATTCTGTATAACCTTTAAATATTATAAATATGCATAAGTACACAGTAGTGCTCATGTCTCTCCGTAAATAGATCATTCATAAGTAGAGTTGGGCAATTGTCCGGCGGAGCAAATATGTATCTATTGCGACGCGGGCCTCAAATAATGTCATATAAATAAAACCAAATCAATCGTAATATAATATATTAATAGAGTTCTGCAAATTTTTCTTGGGGACAAAATCGGACAAAGCGGGCGAACAAACGGGCCACCTTGCGATGCATCCGCATTTTATCTCACTACATATTTAGATAAAATAAATATTTTTACATTTTATAAGAAAAACAGGCACTGTTGTTACAACACAAATTTGTTTTTTGTGAGAAATATAAATCGGAAAATTCTTTAATAAACTTTGGCCCCGCGTCAAGCGATAGTCTCCTTTTTTCCTTCCGCACGTCCGTCATATTTGATAATTACACGTCCGCATCTGGTGAATACTAACTTACAATTCTACGGTTCATCCACAGTATACAGCATGGACATAAAGCGAAATTTCCTGGAGTCGAATATTTTGTGTGAGCATCTTTCCAAGATGGCGCAATATTATTGTTTACGTTTTATAAATAAACGAAATTTCTTTTATTCACATTATTTTATATCTTTTTAGTTTGGTATACCGTTTATTAGATCATTAGTTCGTGTGTATTTCCGTGTGGTGTGTATAATTATTTGTATTAATAAAGACATATAGAAGATTGTTTCATCGTAGCATGCAGGCTCTGAAGTGTGCAAAAATAAGTTCTTACAATAAATGAAAAGTAATCAAAGAATCCAATACATTGTGCTGTGGAAATATGCTCCAATAATTCTAAAAAAAAAAGAGAGATATAGTTTTGTTTTCTTTCCGATAAATAAAATATGGTAAATTCTCTGCTTACTAGGATATTTTTCATAAAATCGTATTTATTTGAGATTTGTGTTTTGAACTATATTCGCAATTATTTATTTCGCCATCTTTAAAAGATGCCCCTAAGTTCACTCTGTAGGTATTTGGAGGTCACGAAAGCGTGTCTACAAAACACCAAAGGGGCCGACAATTATGTCCTTACTATTATACTGTAGTTTATCTATTTTAGGGCCGCTTTTACAATTCTTGTATAAACGACGTATAAGCCCTATCCCGAGCATAAATGTATAATAGCGCTTTTACAAATAGTGGATAAAAAGAGTATAGGTTAAGTGGGAGAAAAACATTGGAATAATTTATTCGGTCGCTACAGGTAGGATAAACATTGGATATGTAGCGAATTAATAAAGATTAACATTTAAGCATCACTACTATTTTTTTTTTTTGTACAATATGGATAAAACTAACAAAAGGAAACGTTGTGGAAATTATACGGTGAAAGAAATTGATTTACTGGTAAATTTAGTTGAAGAATTTAAGAGTACAGTGGGTACTTACATATCTAACTTTTTCAAGAAATATTTTTTACTAATGCATGCGTGGTTAATAGAATGCAAAAAAACTGACCACACTAGCTTATCTAAAAAAAAAAATAATCTTTTGCAAGAAGCAAGTCGCACAAAAGAAAACTTAAAAGTAAGTGGGATTCAATAAAAAAGCAAACCCGAAAAGAGGTGGCAGAAGAAATAAAACGAAGTCGCAACACAAGCGGTGGTGGACCATGTAGTAAAATAAATATTACGAGTATTGATGAAAGGTTTTGGGCGTAATAGGAATAAGTGCAACGGGATTTACTAATTCTTTTGATTGCGATAACCGTATTAGCGCAAATATTCGTCTTCATTCCGTTTCACTTAAGTAGCCAAATTTTAGAAGTTACTATTACGGAATTATCTAGCATACCTAGCAGAACAAACGATGAAGTATATTCAGATATCATTGAAGAAAGCAATCATATATCTGATGCAGCATGTCCATGATGACGCATGCTGTTGATTCACTAACACCTACGAAATCTTCTGCTAGATCTAGATCTTCACTAAACCATCAACCATCAACACCGCCAGCGTTGCAACAAAACGGGACATGATATTCAGAATGTGTGTCTCAGCAGATTTAATATTGCACAATACTAAATTTGTTAATTAGTAACACTCAATTTGTGTGTTATTAATTTATTAACACATAATATTAAAATCAGGCATATGTATATGATACACGTAATTACAAGTAGGTAAATTCTATCGCAATTTTATAAAACGTTTACTTTCTAGTCAAAGTATTTTTTTAGGTAGGTATATATAAATTTAAGAAACTTCCAAAACACGACTAATTTTTTTTTCCTTAAACGTTCACATATGCGTTGTCAGCTCTCAGGACTTTTTACTGTATGGTATAAATAAATTGGTTATGCACGAAATTGAAATGTAAATATTAGATAAGCACATCACAAAATTACTTGGAAGTTATTTATTTATTCTGCGTAACGTAATGCACAAGGTCGTAGACGTAATATACAATAAAGGTTGAAGTTGTAATTAACATAATATTCCTATTGTAATTTTGTAACTGACCATAATTTACCAAATGCCCAGTACGTAACCATAATTTTGCATAAATAATAACATACACTTATTTGCGCAAATCTACTTTCAGAAATACAAAAAAAAAAAACGGCAGGAAACATTATTTATCAGATCTACTAGAAAGGATAAATGAAGCCAATAAGCTTCATTATACTCTTACGTAGATACATTTTTGAAAACATCCTGTATTTCAGCAAATAAAAGTATGTAAATATACTTACTAAATGTAAACAGTGTTTGAGAACTTATATTGACTTGAATCTTGTCATGTATCGTTTCTGTCAAACAAAGAACACTGGTATAATACAACTAGGCAAATTCATGGTAAGACCTTTATTAAGAGACTATCAATAAAGGAGGCTAAATAACTATTGCAGCAGTAGGAATCATCTTCAAATCGTAACAGGTAACAGGTCTCCTAATAGGACACTGTACACTCAAAGGACGCCAACAGAAAATTGGGATTCAACAAGTTCGACGTGAAGATATAGGTTTTTCCGTTTTCTATCCATCTTAGATCATATTATATAAGATAATACACAATGCAATGCATACGTATGCGCAGTCAAGTTGAGAACTGTATAGGTAGTTGATGATGTGGCAGGTTAAAAAGAAACAAGAAGACAATAAAAAGAAATGGCGTGTATATCAGAAGAGATCAATCAAACTGAAAAGCCGACAGGCAGAGAAACTTTTCAAATATGGAAATTTTAAATAATAATCATATTTAAAGTACACGAACTTTATGAGTTGTAAATGGTGAAAAGGTTTTTGAGACGTTGATAAAAGAAGAAAAACAAAATTTTTAAAAGAAAATGTGCACGTGCTCAAAAAAATATTTTTGTTTTAATTCTTTATTTGATCTTTTTGCGATTATATTGGAAGTAAGATTGTAATTGAAACATCAAACAATTTATTGTTGTTTCTATTTTTCGTTTATGTAACAACGTTTCATTGAAATATTTTCTACTTTTTTTCAGACCTTTTTCCTACTAAATTATCACAATTTTCTTTTTTAATCCACTCAATAATCACCCATGCATTTTTTTTCTCATATACAATATTCCGTACTACATTATATGATCAAATATAATGGTATTTATGACATTTAAACATGGTTTAAAAGGACAGATAGAGATTCCATCTCCTTCAATCTTGTGGGCGAGAACATTATTAAGAAAAGCATTACGTACCTGGGTATAAACATCGACGCATGTACATACAAAGGGCATATCGCGATCGCAACGACAAGGGCGGCACAACTTTCAAGAATTCTGCCGAGCAGTAGAAAGAGGGCTGTTTTTTCTAGTGCTGTGCACAATACTATCCTCTAGGGAGCTCCGGTTTGGTACCCTATCCTAAACTTTCGTAAATACACCCAGCTTCTTGAGAGGGCACAGATAAGTATCTTGCTGCGGCAAGCGTCTGCCTACATAACTGTGTCTGCTAAGGTACTCCAGGTTATTACGGGAACTGTTCCGATTGACCTCCTGGCCATGGAAAGGAGATACATATACGTCCATACTACTAAGAATAAGTAAGTGATTAAAACCGGAGCCATGGAATGGGCATGTGGGTAATGACAGAGCAGATGGAAGAGCGAGAGTAAGAAGGCTCATTGGACCAAGAAACTAATACCTAGACTCGGCCCCTGGCTGGGCTGCAAACACAGGCAGCTAGACTACTACCTTACGCAAGTATTGAGTGAGCACGGATGCTTTAGATCATATACCAAGCGTTTCGGCAAGGATAGCATCGATGAATGTATGTATTGTAGCAACATCGATACCGTTGAAAATATCCTTTTTATTTGCGCTAGATGGAGCGCGGTCAGACTGGCGGTTTTCCGCAACCTGGTCCCTACTACGATTAAAAGTGCAGAAAAGTGGTCGAAGACCCGATATATGACATATGATGATTTGTAATTTTTTTCTAACGGTTCCAGAGTTCCAGAGAAGGTAAAGGAGGGGTTTTAGTCGGAGTAGGGTCCGACACAACCGGAGCACAGCGAGCGTGCTACGTAAGTAAGTACTAATATAATAAAAACATGCAAGTATAAAAATTATGATAACGACCTTGGATAAACAAAGAGGATGAAGGCAATTCTAGGGAGATGTAATAGAAAGAACATAATTTTGCGCACGACAAAAGACGTATAGGTTGAAGCAAGCAGATGGAATCATTTATGTAGTTGATGGAATATCTATCAACGTAGGAACAGAAAATAAATTGGTTGTTAGAAAATTTAAGTGATAAATTTGAAATTGTAGTGAATTAAAAACCAATAGCATGTGTTAGTGAAGGGTTGCTACGAAGTAAACTGCTATTTTGTAGCAGCTAACAACCGTTAGCAGCTATTCAATATCAAAATAAGCTGCTACTTTTTGTAGCAATTTCCTGATATTAGACAAGTGCGAATGTTGAGAATGTTGACATTAATGTATATTCGTTGCAGTATAGCAGTGTATGAAATGTTTCTAAATAGAATGGGTATAGGATGGTCGGAATCATCGTTCAATAAAACAAGTTTATAGCAGTTGTCGTTTACCAAAATTATAATAATAATAATTGTGATTTTATGCCATTTATTTATTTGTAAAGATTTTTTTCTTTTAACTTTTTAAATTACAATTAATCAAAATATATCTGCAAGTGAAAATCGTATTTGAATGTATGATTTCATGTTGTTTACTTTAGCTTCCTAGAGATGTCCTTAGAATATTTACATTTCCTTACGAAACACCCTATATAGCAACATCGGATTATTTAATAAATCATTATTTATTAAGGGGGCTATGCCACTAAAACTAATTATAATAGGTACCAATAATTATAAAGTTTGTTGCTACTGTTTTAATGTATTTTTTCATATACCACTTATTGGCATATATTTATAATAAACGTATTATACTGCCAGTCTTTATTCGTTTATTACGGTAAATGCAAGCATAAACTAAGAATGACGCATTTCATTTTTCTAAAAGCAGGCCAAAAGTTCTCTATATTAATACCAAGCGATCATAATAATGTTTTACGTTCAACAAAATTACAATTAATTTACAAGGCAATTGTTGACTCTTGAGTACGCATATTGAAACCATATATAGGAAATTTCCATTCTTATTCTTCTAATTGGCTTTACAGTTGGCAAAAATAAAACAACGTGGACGTCATACATTTACAAGAAATCCGCAGAAGAGTAAGAGAACCAGTTTGTTATTCGAGGTAAAATACCTGCGTCCAAGGTTAAAACACTTATTTTTTAAAACATTGGTCCACTTCAATAATCTTCGTATATGCATATGTAACTAAACCTCTCCTCAATTTTCGCCATGCACTGGAATTCTCCGCATGTTACCTATATCTTAATATCCTCTGTGAAATCCCATCAATACGCCCAAAATAAACTTTTCCACTGAATGCAAGCCTATAATTTAAAAGCCATAGCCGGATAAGTTAGTGAAATCGGTCCTTGCATAGATTTGGCTAATATTTTTTGCTCAAGCATCTTTATATATAATATTGAAACCCAGAAAGTTTTAAAATGTTTATAGTTCACGAGTAATAACTGTTAAGATGAAAAACAAAAAAAGAATAATTTTCGCTAACCTATGTGAGTATAAATTGTAGTAGCTGTGTATAGTGATTATAATATAGTTTTTCATGATCCCAGACATCCCCCAAGTAAGCCAAAAATATAAGTAAATAAAATATCAGATACCCAAACAATATGTACAAATTGCAACTCGACACAGGGAGTATAACATAATATATAAATATAAACATCAAATTAATATAAACTCTGTTTGAGTCACGCATAAGGTATTGTCTTCCTTGCTGAGGTTTCATTTCAACAACGAACTTTTAGATGTTTTCAAATTGCAAAGCGGGCAGTGCGCGTGGTCGGGGGGCATCTGGACGGCACAGCTCACTGTCGGCCTGTGTTTATTTTGCTTAAAATTCTAACTTTATACTCTTTAATTATCTATGAGGCATTGAGCATTGTGTATAAACATAGAAATAGTCATACTTATCGGTTGGACATCCATTCTTATAATACCCGTAGATGCAATAATATTAATCTGCCAGACGGACACCACTCTTTGTAAAAATTCACTTTACTACATGGGTTTTTATTTCTTCAATAAGCTTCCTTCTTTCATAATAGATTCTCCTAATTTACAACCATTTCGTCATAAATTGAAGGTTGTATTGTTGGAGTAAGCATTTTACTCATTTGACGAATTTATTAATTATAAATTTTGAGTCGTTCCCTCGTTGTGGACGATATTTGTGTAGGACATACATATTTTTTAATTTTTTTTTTTTTACTTTTAATATATTTTCATGTTAAGATCTTTTCCCTTTCGTGTACATTTTTAATAAATGCATTTAAAAAAAAATCGTGAGTCAATCAACACCTAGACAAACATTTGGGTAAACGTCTACCCTGTTCAAGTGGCCAGGGTAAGTTCTCACTCGCTCCTACGGGATAAGACGGAGAGGTACCCGAGCGACAAACACAGCGCATGGCCGTTTGCACCGACACGTTAAGCTTAGTTTAATTTTAAGTGATGCTTAGAATATGACGTTCACTATCTGCATGAGATATGAACTATCACCTTCAAAGCACCTCTTAAAATTAAACCAAGCTTAACGAGTCGGTGTAAACGGCCATAAGCGCGATGTGTGCTGAAATTGTCCCGATTCGGCAGTTGGTTATCAACAGACGTGGTGCGCAACTACATAGTGTGTGATAGAAAGTGCGTTGGTCACTGAGCATTTCTTTTAATTTCATCTGGTTGCTTTATATTCTGTTTTGGTATAATTTACCTGTAATTATATTTCACTATTACGTATACTTCACCACTGTTGACATTGTTTTACTGCTCTTGATATTCTAATCTTTGTTTGATAAATATGACGCCATGATCGAATGAATAAATGCTAACCACTTATTTTATCATTCCATTGCGTATATTTTACTACTATTGATATTGTTGTTGTGCTAGATAAATACGACGCCATGATTGAATAAATATGTAAGTCATAATATGATTTACCCATAATCAAGAATTGGGAGGTCACCCGAGGCTAGTCGTGGGTGGGATATTTAGTTGTGCCCCCATAACTGATCCATTTGGGGTCTGGTTGATTATTGGAGTGAGTATCCATTGCACTTCCGCGTTAGCCAAGAATCGAGAGACCACCCGAGGCTAGTCGTGGGTAGGATATTTAGTTGTGCCCCCATAACTGGCCCTTTTAGGGTCTGGTTGATTATTGGAGTGAGTATCCTTTGCACTTCCGCGTTAGCCAAGAATCGGGGGGCCACCCGAGGCTAATCGTGGGTGGGATATTTAGTTGTGCCCCCATAACTGACCCTTTTTGTGGTCTGGTTGATTATTGGAGTGAGTATTCATTGCACCTCCGCGTTAGCCAAGATCAGGGGCCACCGAGGGTAGTCGTGGGTGGGATATTTAGTTGTGCCCCCATAACTGACGCTTTTGTGGTCTGGTTGATTATTGGAGTGAGTATCCATTGCACTTCCGCGTTAGCCAAGAATCAGGGGACCACCCGAGGCTAGTCGTGGGTGGGATATTTAGTTGTGCCCCATTAACTAACCCTTTTGTGGTCTGGTTGATTATTGGAGTGAGAAATCATTGCACATCCGCGTTAGCCAAGAATCAGGGGACCACCCGAGGCTAGTCGTGGGTGGGATATTTAGTTTGTACCCCATAGCTGACCCTTTGGGGTCTCGTATGGTTATTGGAGTGAGTATCCATTGCACTTCCGCGTTAAGCCAGAAATCAGGGGGCCATCTCGAGGCTAGTCGTGGGTGGGATATTTAGTTGTGCCCCATAACTGACCCTTTTTTGGTCTGTGTTGATTATTGGAGTGAGTATCCATTACACTTCCGCGTTAGCCAGAATCAGGGGGCCACCCGAGGTAGTCGTGGGTGGATATTTAGTTGTGCCCCATAACTGACGCTTTTGTGGTCTGGTTGATTATTGGAGTGAGTATCATTGCACTTCCGCGTTAGCCAAGAATCAGGGGGCCACCCGAGGCTAGTCGTGGGTGGGATATTTAGTTGTGCCCCCATAGCTGACCCTTTGGGGTCTGGTTGATTATTGGAGCGAGTATCCATTGCACTTCCGCGTTAGCAAGAATCAGGGGACCACCTGAGGCTAGTCGTGGGTGGGATATTTAGTTTGTGCCCCATAATAACCTTTTGTGTCTGGTTGATTATTGGAGTGAGAATCCATTGCACATCCGCGTTAGCCAAGAATCAGGGGACCACCCGAGGCTAGTCGTGGTGGGATATTTAGTTGTGCCCCCATAGCTGACCCTTTGGGGTCTCGTTGAGTATTGAGTAAGTATCATTTCACTTCCGCGTTAGCCAAGAATCAGGGGGCCACCCGAGGGTAGTCGTGGGTGGGATATTTAGTTGTGCCCCCATAACTGACCCTTTTGTGGTCTGGTTGATTATTGGAGTGAGAATCCATTGCACATCCGCGTTAGCCAAGAATCAGGGGACCACCCGAGGCTAGTCGTGGGTGGGATATTTAGTTGTGCCCCCATAGCTGACCCTTTTGGGGTCTCGTTGAGTATTGGAGTAAGTATCCATTGCACTTCCGCGTTAGCCAAAAATCAGGGGGCCACTCGAGGCTAGTCGTGGGTGGGATATTTAGTTGTGCCCCCATAACTGACCCTTTTGTGGTCTGGTTGATTATTGGAGTGAGAATCCATTGCACATCCGCGTTAGCCAAGAATCAGGGGACCACCCGAGGCTAGTCGTGGGTGGGATATTTAGTTGTGCCCCCATAGCTGACCCTTTTGGGGTCTCGTTGAGTATTGGAGTAAGTATCCATTGCACTTCCGCGTTAGCCAAAAATCAGGGGGCCACTCGAGGCTAGTCGTGGGTGGGATATTTAGTTGTGCCCCATAACTGACCCTTTTGTGGTCTGGTTGATTATTGGAGTGAGTATCCATTACACTTCCGCGTTAGCCAAGAATCAGGGGGCCACCCGAGGGTAGTCGTGGGTGGGATATTTAGTTGTGCCCCCATAACTGACGCTTTTGTGGTCTGGTTGATTATTGGAGTGAGTATCCATTGCACTTCCGCGTTAGCCAAGAATCAGGGGACCACCCGAGGCTAGTCGTGGGTGGGATATTTAGTTGTGCCCCCATAACTGACCCTTTTGTGGTCTGGTTGATTATTGGAGTGAGTATCCATTACACTTCCGCGTTAGCCAAGAATCAGGGGGCCACCCGAGGGTAGTCGTGGGTGGGATATTTAGTTGTGCCCCATAACTGACGCTTTTGTGGTCTGGTTGATTATTGGAGTGAGTATCCATTGCACTTCCGCGTTAGCCAAGAATCAGGGGGCCACCCGAGGCTAGTCGTGGGTGGGATATTTAGTTCTGTCCTCATAGCTGACCCTTTTGGGGTCTGGTTGATTATTGGAGCGAGTATCCATTGCACTTCCGCGTTAGCCAAGAATCAGGGGCCACCCGAGGCTAGTCGTGGGTGGGATATTTAGTTGTGCCCCCATAACTAACCCTTTTGTGGTCTGGTTGATTATTGGAGTGAGAATCCATTGCACATCCGCGTTAGCCAAGAATCAGGGGACCACCCGAGGCTAGTCGTGGGTGGGATATTTAGTTGTGCCCCCATAGCTGACCCTTTTGGGGTCTCGTTGAGTATTGGAGTAAGTATCCATTGCACTTCCGCGTTAGCCAAGAATCAGGGGGCCACCCGAGGGTAGTCGTGGGTGGGATATTTAGTTGTGCCCCCATAACTGACCCTTTTGTGGTCTGGTTGATTATTGGAGTGAGTATCCATTGCACTTCCGCGTTAGCCAAAAATCAGGGGCCACTCGAGGCTAGTCGTGGGTGGGATATTTAGTTGTGCCCCCATAACTGACCCTTTTGTGGTCTGGTTGATTATTGGAGTGAGTATCCATTACACTTCCGCGTTAGCCAAGAATCAGCGGCCACCCGGAGGTAGTCGTGGGTGGGATATTTAGTTGTGCCCCATAAATGACGCTTTGTGGTTTGGTTGATTATTGAGTGAGTATGCATTGCACTTCGCGTTAGCCACAAGATCAGGGGGCCACCCGAGGCTAGTCGTGGGTGGGATATTTAGTTGTGCCCCCATAACTGACCCTTTTGTGGTCTGGTTGATTATTGGAGTGAGTATCCATTGCACTTCCGCGTTAGCCAAGAATCAGGGGCCACCCGAGGGTAGTCGTGGGTGGGATATTTAGTTGTGCCCCCATAACTGACCCTTTTGTGGTCTGGTTGATTATTGGAGTGAGTATCCATTGCACTTCCGCGTTAGCCAAGAATCGGGAGGCCACCCGAGGCTGGTCGTGGGTGGGATATTCAGTTGTATCCCCATAATTGACCCTTTTGGGGTCTGGTTGATGATTGGAGTGAGTATCCATTGCACTTCCACGTTAGCCAGGAATCAGGAGGCCACCTGAGGCTAGTCGTGGGTGGGATATTCAGTTGTGCCCCCGTAACTGAGATGTATCCTAGAGTAGTACTCTTTAGTTTTTATAGTTAGTGCTTCAGGAAATACTAGCTATGGCCATTTGAGATCTAAGAGGGTGATTTACTGTTCGTGTCTGGCTTAGGTTTAGATATGCTCAGACTGTTTTCTATTTACAGGAGGTTTCCTCTCTATTTGTCCGACTCATGTGATTTCGCTACCGCAAGGAGTTCATCAGTAAATTAATATTAATACTAAACCTGTATCGATGTATATAAATGAAATAAACCTCTTTTTACTACATTTGTGAATTTATTTGTTTATGTGTATCTTTTGTGTATGCTTTTGCATTTTTAATTTGTTTCTTTAATTGATATAATTTGATCATTGTTATGTGTTAAATTAGTATACTTATTGTGAATGTCAAACAACAAGAGGTTTAATGATAGTACAATATACAATATGGAATTTAGTCCACCTGTACATTACTAAAAAATAAGGTTATAGCCGTCGTTTTAAAAGGACAATGATAAATGTCATAAAAAGTTTTTGATGTTTTTGAATGTATAACTACAATATTGCGCTCCTAGCCGAAACAAACACATTTTCTTTCCTTATCCTTCTATTCACATTTGAAATAGTAAACATTTTAAAGTTCAATCAAATATGTAAATATTCTATGTTGCGATAATACAGGAATGAAACAATGCAATCATATAAGTAATTAAATTACCATTTAACAACAATACTATACTACTGCATTATATTCTATTATCCCTATAAAATTAATTAGATAATAGTATTTCTATATATAAATAAATTCTATCTAGTCTAATAATTGTGAAACATCAACTTCCTAATAAATAAAATTTACGTTCACTATGCAAAAAAAAATTATATAATAAAGGTCTTTTTCTGTCAAAATAATTTTTGCATTGTGATGCAAATTATAAATATTTCGTTGCTTGCTTTTCTATACACCTTATGTTGTAACTTGTAACATGGTTGCACAACGTGCTTCTAGAATATTCTTATTCTCACTCGAAAACCGCGGCACTGCGCATCGTCGAACGGTTACGCGCGAGATATTTAAAATTTAAAAATTCAATGAAACCTAAACATATCGCCGGCCTTGAAAGTCTGTGCTTTCAAAACTAAATGATAAAAGATGAAAATAAAAACAATAAATATTAAAGTTTAGTCTAAGTCTTTCGCAAAACAGCATACTTTTTGTACACCTCAGTTCACGATTCCCTGAGCAGTTTTAATAGTAACTACTCGATGTCTTCCATCCTGGCCTGGATGCACCTCGATGATACTGCCCATAATCCACTTCAACGGAGGTACGTTATCTTCTTTTAATAGCACGAGATCGCCTACCTGGACACCTGCTGGACTGTCGAAGATCCATTTGTTTCTCTGCTGCATGGTGTATAAATATTCTGAAGATCATCCTTTCCAGAACTGCTGATAGAGCTGCTGTAGGTGATGATAATTATTCAATCTATTGACAGGTGTTACTGTTACATCTCGCTGTGGTAATGCAGTAAGATACTCTCCAATCAAAAAATGCCCTGGTGTTAAAGCCTGCAAGTCGTTGGGGTCATTGGAAAGTGGTATAGGTCTAGATTAAGAATCGCTGCTATTTGTACTAGAAGGAATAAAGGATCATAGGTTAGACGCGTATTACCAATGATCTATTTTAAGTAAGTTTTTGTTGACCTTATAGCAGTCTCCCGGATTCCACCAAAATGGGGAGTGCTAGCAGGAATAAAATTCCAAACTATCTCCTTTGACTCAATATAATTTTTAACCTTGGCAGAGTTCTTAATGTCAGTCATGATTTTCAAAATTTCGTTATAAGCACCTTTGAAATTTGTTGTATTGTCAGACCACAATGTCTTACATAACCCACGTCGGCTAATAAATCTCTTGAAACAATTTAAAAACATGTCAGTCGACAAATCTGTGATCAACTCCATATGAACAGCTTTTGTTATAAAACAAATAAATACGCATACGTAAGCCTTTATGTATTGTCGGTTTCTTAGTTTACCATCCTTGGTTAGAAATGGTCCAGCGTAATCCAATCCTGTTGTATAGAATGATCGAACGGGAATCGTGCGGTGTTTTGGCATCCATTTTCGGAGTGTAATTAGTTGGATTCATCACGACACACGGCATTGTCTTAATATTTTCTTTATAGTATTATTCGCGTTGATTGGCACAACTCCTGTCGAATTATGCCTAACAAGAGTTGAACTCCTGCATGTAGATTCTCCAAATGTTTCTGTTTTATTATTAAGTTGGTAAGTTGATGTTGAGGTAAAATAATCGGATGTTTTTGCGAAAAATCAATAATTGCATTTTTTAATCTACCTCCCACTCTTACTATTCCATTTTCGTCTAAGAAAGGACCTAGTGATTTTAACTTGCTATTTCGAACGTCCGTTTATTTTTAATGCGTTTATCTCTTCTCAAAATCTGTTTCTGGGCTAATTTTATTAAACAAAATCAGACTAGATTTCAGCTTTCTAAAGTAAATCTCCGTTGACGATTATTTTTTGCTCGACAAGTTCCGTATAAACCGTAAACAATATGCTACTACTCTCTGTAATCTTCTTAAACTTGAGTACCTCTCAAATATTGTGTAATCGGCTTTAGTGCTAAGAAAATTGACTGATTTAGCTTCTGGTACTGGTACTTCGTGTTTATACATTGATACAGGCCATTGTTCAGTCTTAAAATTAACCAAGTTGGGGCCTGACCACACAATGTAGAATTCTTAAGTTCTTCACGCTTAAACCTCGGAAATAATGTCCGCGGTTAATCCTCGAGGGGACATGACCGCCACCCTGTATATCTGTTGATATTTTGAATATGAGACCGATTGCTACAAAAGGTTTTCAAATTATTCGGTGATATCTGTAACCAGGATATGACTATCGTTGAGTCACTCCAATACCATATATCATTCGTATCTATTTCCATTGCCTTAAGAACTTGCTTCATTAGTTTGGATAATAAAAGTGCCCACAAAGCTCTAGTCGTGGAACTGAAATTGTTTTAATTGGAGCAACACGTGATTTGGTTGTAAGCAATCTTGTACATATTTGACCATTTGAATTTTGAGTCCTAATGTATATGTTAGCGCCATATGCAAGTTCGGACGCGTCGCAAAACCCATGTATTTGAATATTAATTGGATTAGATAGTAGTATATGTCGGGGTATAGATATTTCGTGAATGTTCTCCAACTCGTCGAATAATTTTCTCGCCAGAGTGTAAATGTATGCTGGAACAGTTTCATCCCATTCGGTTTTGAGTTCCTATAATTTTTGTAGCAACAAATTTTACTCTAATCACAATAGGCCCGATTAAACCTAACTTAACTATAACTTTTCGTGTCAAGCAAGTCGTTATTGGGATAAGCAAAACTGTCTACCAGAGTTATTTAAAAGCGTAATATAATGTCAAGAACTGATAAAGTCGCTTGAATAAGTACGTTATGCAACAAAAAATTGACTAAAGAAATACACCTAATTACAAAAAAAAATTATTCTCAAAAACATGTGTTTATGCGAAGCCATAAATGTAAACATAGTAGTGGATACAATTTAAGTGAGTTACATCGAATTACATCTTAAAAAATAGGAGTAAACCATCCTTAAAAGTATATGAATTAAAAATGAACTTTTTGAAATATTGGTTTATTTTGATAAATAGTTTCAAAATGTTTTTTTTTACAAAAACTTTTATATTTTTCTGCTGACAATCAAGTCATTGAACCCACTGTGCGACATTATGCTGTTTCTTTTAATTTTATTTAATTATACTTATAAGTCGAAGACGCTGAAGGAATATGGCATTTTATTAATTTTCCATTTAATTTGCTTAATACTCATTAATAATATTATTTTTCATGCTTAGATCAATAGTTCTTCCTAATTATTTGTACTCCTTTCATTTGAAGCAACTTTCTCTTCAAGTATAAGTAGCTTGAATTACATACACCATAAATTGCAAAAAATCCGTGCTTGCAAGTGAACGAAAATATCGACAAGGTTCAATATTCCTGTTATATCATACTTTCGTTATTAAATTTGTCGTAGAGTCGAAGCAATCATTCATCGAAGACACGCCTGTATATTATACATGCAGTAAGAATTATTATTAATGATGATTATTCGGAGATGTTAAAAACGTAATGTTTTTGTAAGGTAAAGAGTATATATACCATACACACAATAGTTTAGTATAGGTGCAAATATTACTTACACAAATATTTGTGAATGTGTTTTTTTTACGATTACGTGCGCACTGTGAAAGATAATCAATTAATGTGTATATCTACGTAGACTTATTGACTTTGCATAAGTAGTTTCTAAGAGAACATGAAAATGCCTTCGACATAATTAAACTGGAAAAAGGTTGTCAACGTGTGAAGTCGCACATTCGAGATGTATGCACTTAAATTATTCTCGAAGAAGTTATTTTTTAGTAAACATAATGGTAATTACAAAATAATGAATTGGGGATTGACGTCATGAAAACTTTACGCGGTACCTTGAAAAACAGCACTTTTAATTTTGAACTTTTTTTATTACCTTGAGTGTTTGTTCTCTCCTCTATTTGAACTATTGGTCACAATGTTGTAGCTAAGTGCTCCATGAATATGTTTACCCAGAACACGATGAAAGTTACCGACTTGACGATAATATTTAGCGTATATTTGCTTCAGGTCGGTTGTACCTACAAAGTTTACGGTTAGTTCAACGGAAGCTTTGCAGAAGAGAAATCCCTTATTCCAATTAAATTAAGCTTAACTGTCTATGAAAGTTATCGCCAACATAAACCTTGGACGTCGAACATTCAGAGACGGTGCTAAATAATTAAGAAATTAAACACCATTAATAAAAAGTAAATAATCACTATAACTATAAACGTGATTTAGCCGAATCCCTGTTTAACTTCGATAACTTTCATTGTGTCGTAGCTGTACATAATATGTATACATCGAGTTTATAGCTTTGAGTGATAACGTGAATAACAATGTGATTTTATCATCCATTGTATACAGGTAATTAGGAGCATAACTGTAGTTAATTTTAATGTTACTTATATTTTTAAAGAATATCAATACAAAAAAAAATATACTTTATGGCCAAAAAAACTGATTCCTCCGAAGATTGTTCTCGAAAAATACATCATATATTTATTTGAATTTTGAATAGGATTACCTTTATGTAGATACTGAAAGCCAACCATCGCTAAAATACCAAAATTCTGCTGTTTCTAGAAATTCTAAAAATTTCTTTCTTTTCTAAAAAAAATTTAAGGTATCTTATGTTCGACGTACACCCACCACTTTTAGATTCATTTATTCTTTGACAATAAATACGTATTGATTTGAAAATGTTGAAAGACTCTTACGCAACACATAGATACATATAAATAAGTACAAACACCTAATTCTACTATGGAGGTGGGTCTTACCATAACTAAGTTAATATTATATAACTGTTATGTCTGAAGTATTAAAAGAACAAATATTGAAGTAAATTATTGAAAAATTTACATTCTTCTGAAAAAATAATATACATGAACATATACAACGTGTCTGCTTAAGTTCGCACCATATGGAAAACTTTTTCATTATTAATTTTACGAAAATAATTTATTCTTCATAAAAAGTTCTGCATGTTCTCAAATCTCAAATACAATCATCAGATATCAAATTTTTTCAGTTGTATACGAGGTTTCTCAAAAAATATTAATTTTGTCCAACAGTAAAGTTAATTTATTTTTGAAAATGTCGGAAACTTTTATCTGTTATCTCTTTATTCGTTACAAATTTGATAACCTTATATTTCTCTAATAAAAAAGTTTTCCATATGGTGCGAACTTAAGCAGACACGTTGTATAACATTTCGTTCATTATGAGATATTAAAATATGTGAAACTATAAAGTACTGTTTTAGGCAAACATAATATGAGAGTAGTTGCTATAGCAAAAAGTAACAACCATCTATGAAGGTTAATTCTTAATTTAATTAAGTATTTAAGCTTCCTTGGACGTTGTGGTTATGAAAACTTGAAAAAGGCAATAAAAAATTGTCGAAACGTTATTTAATTAAGAAAATTGCATTCATTTAAGCCATAACTCCACGAAAAAATGTTGGTTGCTAAATTATATTTTAACCAGAGAAAAATATCTATAGTCTACAGTTTCCGGAATATTTATAAAAATCTAAAAATCGTGTAAATAATAAATTAATAAAAATTGCGGTGTTCTTATACCATATCAGTGTTTACTGTTTCATCAAAATCTCAATATTCAGATTGCTCCTGCAGGAACCAAGCGATAGTATAATCAAAATATAACATGGGAAACTGTAGCGCGGAAACGAAGTGAATTAGAAAAACGGCTTTCTCAAAACATTTTTCCCCAAAACTACTCCAGACAACTTGATGACTTTCCTTAAAAGTTATTAAGTCCAAGGAAAATAATTTTGTTTCAGAATTTGTAACGATTTTCTTGCAGCTGTAACTATATATCCTTTTTTTTTAAACTTCAATCTTAAATATGGTTTTAGTCAATAAGAATTCATAGAAATTCAGAAAAATTAAAACATCTTTTGCTTCTTTTCTAGAAATGTGTACTTTCATGCAAAAAGCAATATAAATGTCAGAATATCTTCTTTAGATAAAAAAATATCTAAGCGATAACATAAATAGTTATAAAGTAACTGGAGAAAGAGCCACAAAAGCCAAGTAGGGGCAGCATGCTGCCCAAGAGCGGATTTTCTCCGCTTAAAAGGTGTTTCAACGATCATGATGTGGACAATCCATCGTTTATTATGCGACACAAAATGTTGCTTGAGTCAACAACGTATAAAAAATCATTCAACTAAATAAAACAGTTTTCCAGATTTTTCTGATTGATGTTTTCTTTTTAAAGGGCATACAAAGCCTAGGGATTTGTATGCTGGTCAAATACTCTCGTTGCAGTAAATAGTAAATCCGGTTACTACAATTGACTGTAACGAAATTCGAACCCGCGGCACTTTGCAGAAATATAGTATATGAACATATTTTGTGTATAGAGTAAAAATTTAAGAAAAAAAAATGTTCGAGCTACTTGTTTTCGTTTCCTTAATCCAAATACAAGTTTTAAAAGGCGTAATAACTTATGAAATAGAATAGTATATCATCGTCCGCATACGGATAAAAGGAAATCAATTTCCGATAAAATAAGCACTTCATTCGTACTAAAGGTCAGGCTTTCCTTTTTGGATCAAAGAAATATTTGTAAACGATAACATAAATAGTTATGAAGTAACTGGAGAAAGAACCACAGAAGTCAAGTACGCGGAGCATGCTTTTGTGTTTTCTTTTTTTTTGAATTCTCGTATGGAAATTCAACAGTTTGCAGAGATAATTTCATTATTCTTAAATCAATTTTAATCCTAACCTGAACATTCCTTCTCAAATATAAAGTAATGCAACCTTTTAAAAACAATAGCTTATTACATCTAAAATACTTTTTTTCAAAAGATTTACAGAAAGTAACACATGTTTTATAATTCATCCTACGTCTATTATCTATAATACAACAAAATCTTCTATTTTAGTAAGGCGTTTTTCTCATTCGTTAGATTCGCATAGCATGGAGTGTTTATTGGACCAACTAACAGCCCTATGTAGATTATTACTGTCTACACCTTTGTTTGAAATAACTTAGGTAGTTGATGTTATTAGCAAACAGTAATATTAACAAATTACATTGCTATTTTAGGAGGAAGTTTCCATTCTTACAGTATCGTGTTGTACGATATATTGCATTTTAGCGGGACATTTAAACTTTTATTATACTGGATAAGTACAAGCAAAAATACAATTATTATCCAACTATTTGTATTGCTTGGTTGGTTAATGAAGAGAAATTTAATTGCTAGCTTAGCGTCTTTTACACATGTTTCGATTGATCCTATCTGACAGCAATAGTTTTAATCCTCATTGAACAAGGTGCGATATTTATTAGGAAACATAATACCTACATATAAATAATTGAAATTATATGGGTTGTAGGTATAGAAGCACAAAATTTTCCATAGGTATTTTTGTATTTAAATATTTTATACGTAGTATAATTTTATTACAATATTAATGGCTATCAAATTATAAAAAAAAAAACGATTTTGTTTCTGTCACAAAGAGTGGCATTGAAATCTGCACAGAAGGTATATTAAATTGTTTCCTGAAAGATCACAAAAATAAAAATATGCTAATGATCAACATAAATGTCAGCATTCTAAAATTTGTATTGTAATCATAGAGAGACGCTCAGACAAAATTCTTAATTTATATGTACCTTTTTGTGTTTAGGTATGTTGTAAATACACTCAGAATTTCTCACTGCTTCTATTGCGGAAGAATGAAACGATCATAACTTTTATTGGTATGCTGGCGTTGTATACGTCATCGTGTCAAAAAACCATTTTATTAAGATTAGGTAACCAACATTATTGCAATTTGCGTATATGCAATAAATGACTTTTTAGTAAAAATAAGAAAATTTTGAAGTGACGTATGGTTAATAGGCAGGAATTGCAGGAGTGCAGGGAGATAACAGCTAAATCAAATGGATGGTGTACTTTTAGCGATTGTTTAAAAATAAAAAATCGTGAAATCATATTGAATGACAGAATGAAAAAGCTGATTACTTCAATGAGAAGCCAATTTTTGCACTTTTTAATAGAAAGAACTACAGCGACGTAGATACCTGCTGATTATACATTTATATATCAAAAAACAGAGGAAAGTATTTTTGACTTAAAAGGAAATATCGACAAACCGAGAATTTAGATTTCGATTAAACTCTAAACATTGAAATATGAAATAAAAACAACGCAATAGCGACTCATTTTTCCTCTCCAAAGATTTACATGAAGGTTGTAAATATCTTAGAAACTATAACTGATATATTTCTTTGGTGAAAATGAAATTTCAAGTACATTATATTGCTAACGGTGATGCAAATTATTTTCGAATAAAAAAGAACAAATGCCGAGTGGCAAGAATGCCCTTTATTTTTTAATATTATATTTGAAGTATATTACGTAGTCAAGAATATCGCACATTATTTATGGAGAAAATTAACAATGTGAGAGATAACCTATATCCCACAAATTATTTCATTTTTTGCTTTTTAACGTCAAGATAATTATCTTAATTTATTAAATAGTCAAGGATAACAAAAATTATTTTCGAAAAAAAATATAAAAGATGAAATTGATGTGTACCTATACGCTAATAGGATTTTTTATATTATTAGCATAAAAGGAAATGTTGGCCTTTTTAATCATCATTGATGTGACTGATTTGCTGTAATTGTGAATATAACCACAAATAGGCTTGAGCTACAGCATTATAAAATTATGTAATCTCTAGTACGAAAACGAAAATTGTACTGGATACTGTATGTGCGATCCAATAATAAACCAACTCCACTCTGCTGAATCATCACACTAGATTTATGTATATCTACAACATTAATGGAAGAATAATGACAAATCCGTTTATATTAGTCAAATCAAAACAGAAACATTATTTATCATATTATTATTAAAAAATAATATGTTACAATTTATCTTATCGGTATGTCTTAGTAAATTTTAATAATAGATATTATCTAGAAAGGAAGTACCTATTATAAAACAGGAAATATTTGAATTTGTCCAATTTAAATAACCATAATAATGTTTATAACCCATTACTAGATTAGAAGACGTCAAAAAAACACGTTTAATATGATAAACTAATTCCTGCAGAACTACGTAGCAGGCGTCACGTGAAAACAGCAGTATTAGTAACTCCTATTTATTAAAAAACCGTACACTTAAATATTTTCTACTGTAAATCAAAGAAGTCACATCACGTCTCATTCATGACAGTTGTGGTAAATGTCAATAATTTGAAAAATATTGTCACATTAGCTAATTAAACAAAGTTGTGAAGCATGTTATAATGGCCGCGTTCAGAGTACGATCATGATACATATCAGTAAAGGTTTCCGCTACACAAAATACCGACTGCTCCATTGTATGTTATTGATTGTGTTTTTGAGACGAATTGTCAACAGTTCCCAAACCGTTTCAGAGTACACCGAGTAAGGACAATGGATGAGTCATAGGGGTCCAAATTTCTAAACCTAACTTCACATAAACAACAGCTTCCCAAAATGGCAGTTTGTTATTGTTTACGTTCGTATCTCCACAAATTAGTTTACTCATCCGTTTAATCTACATGATTTACTTGTTGTATTTATTTATTTTACGTATTTTATTAGCTTTGAATTACCCCTGCAGTTTTAAAAACATTTAATGAACCATGACATTCTTATGTAAAAGGTAAGATCGGTGGCCAGTGGCCATAACATTTACATACTTTCTTATATATTATATTATTAGGTTTAAGTGAAATAACTGAAATAATCGTGAAAGAAGACACCAATGGGTATCATGTTGTAGTGCCAGTCACTCTCTCAAGATAAATTGTGATGCTAATGATGGTCGCAGTTTCTTGGGATTTCCGAATGAATCTAATATATATGACACGACAAGAATTAAGAAAGTACATGAATAAGAAGAACTATTATCGTTGTGCAGAGATTCCTAGGTCACATTAAATCAATTTATTTGTTAGATACACATTTTAAGCTAGATTGCTATTTATCGCAATAACTAACCTAATTCATTTTATGTTCACTTTTTAAAATAATGTGATTTTGGTTTGAATTGCATTATATTGGTATAAATTTTAATCGCATTTATTCACATTATAGACAATTCCATATTATATAGTCTACGTTTGAACTCTATCCACTTGTGCATCCCCGACATTATTGTTGACAAACTAGTGCAGGGTCGGATGTTGGAAATGAAGTAGTCAAATAAAAAGGAACAATATTTGTATCGCACAGAACGATATAGTCATACCTCTGAACCCTAATTAAAAGTTATTGTGTATTCGTGTCAGAAATTTGAAAGACCTCTCTACCGAAGCTGTTGCATTTTTATTAATTTATTTGAGAAAGAACCACAACATATTTATTCCTAGAAGAATATTTTACACTATAAAAATATAAACAAAGAGTTATTTCACAAAAAGGAAAGAATATGAACATAATTATCGTAAAGCACTTGCAAATATATGTATTACTTAATCAAACATTATTTTAGTGGAATCGTGTTTTTATTACTATAAACTGTTCATAAATATTTGCAATAAAATCAGAATAAAAAACGCATAAATTTGTGTATTTTTTAATCTATTTTCTACTTCCTTTAAAATATAAATTATTCTACACGTTTGAAAATTCCGGCAACAGCTTGGAACTAGGCTTGAAGGTCATTCAAAACGGACCACTCAAGAACAAGGGATTTTTGCGAGCATGTCCTTACAGTGTTATACTGTGACCGTTTGGGAGCAGCTGCGTAGCGGTTATGTACTCTGAACGCGATCAATGTCAAAATATTGTAAACATTGTGTAGTTGTACGGTTTTTTACTTATGAATACGTGCGTAAGATAGGTAATATACTTATAAATGATGGTTACTAATAAAGTTTCTTCTGGATATACCTTTTCAACATTGCCTTCACGTATTTAATGTGTGGTATTATTAATACATGTATTTTTATGGAATTTGTGCTATCATCGATAAAAAGAAAATATCTTTTTACCACCACCAAATATTAATGCGAAAGTTTCAAATACCTCCGAAAACCTAACAATAACCGTTATTGTCACAAACGTGTTTGCTTAAGATAACGCACGCGCATTTAATAATATCTACTTGCTTTTCATATGCGCGACATCAAATATTGCCATATTTTTACTGTCATTTTTAATAGTCGCCAAAATAATGTCACAAAATGCATTTTATATTTGCACGAAAAAATTGTGGATGCAACCTAAAAATACTGCTTTGGATGTATACAGCGACAGTGAGACCGATCATCACTTATGCATCAGTAGCTTGGAGCAAAAGAACTAATCTGGTCACCGCGAGAATGAACATCTCTAGAGTGCAAAGATTAGCATGCGTACGCATAACTGGGGCTATGAGAACTTGCCCAACAGCAGCTATCGAGCTAGTTTTGGATCTTACCCCTCTCTATGTTGTGATAGAGGGCGTGACAAAAAGAACCACACTGAGAATGGTCAAGGAAGGAACGATTAAGCATAGGCCTCAATCTCTTGAGGGTGATCAAACCTAGGACGTGCCCCAGAATGACATGTCAAAAAAATTCAGATTTGTGAAAGAATTTGCCACAAAGCTTAGTAACAAGAGCGAGTGGGATAATAACACCATTTCGAAATTGGATAGAGATGCTATCAAATGGTACACTGATGGCTCCAAAACGGCAGAAAGAACTGGAATAAGAATATATGGGCCTAAAACCAACTACTTCGAAAGCTTGGAGAAATACCCAAGTATCTTCCAGGCGGAAATACACACTATTGAAAGATGCGTCCTGTTCAATATCGACAGAAATTATCGAAAGCAGGAGGTTATTGAATTGATTATGAATTATCATCATACCTGATAGTTAAGCAGCCATCAAAGCGCTGGGCTCACATGGAATCAGTTCCAATGGTCTGGGAATGCCTAGGGAAATTAAATGAGCTAGGCAAAAGGAATAAAGTAACCCTCCTGTGGGTTCCGGGTCACACAGGAGTAAAAAAAAACGAAATCACGGATAATCTCGCAAAAAAGGGGCTGGAATACCTTTTGTAGGGCCTGAACCCTTTTGTGGGAAAAGTAGCAGTACAATACTGAAAAAACTGGAAAAAAAAATGGAGCAGAGAAACTCTAATTATTGGGAGAATCTCCAGGGAATGAGGCAAAGTAAAATTCTCCTGGGAACCTATAACCCGAAGAGGTCTACAGAATGCATCAACCTAAGTAAGAACAATGTTCGCATATGAACAGAAATATTGCCACTGTAGACTGAAAGGATATATCAGTAAGCTTGGATTCGCAAAGGAATCTGAATGTAGATTTTGTGGTGAGCAGGATGAAAGGCCTATCCAGCTCCATTCAAATTGTACAGCACTGTGTAACTCAAACGCCTTGCAGCTGCGAGCATGTGAACTCGAAGAGGGAGACTTACTTACTAACGTGGAGTCTTCCGATATCCTACACTTTCTGAAAGGAATAGGATTGGAAGGCCAGCTGTAAAACAGCAAGAATAGGGGACACAATAGATCTCTTAGGTGGCAATGTAACATCACCCTCCCCACGTGCGTACGTACGTAGGGGACACTCCTTTCATGCTATTTAAACGCATTTCCCTATTTCACATGTACAATAAGCACTTTGTTTAACTGTTTTGTAGGAAAACAGTGTCACAAAGTTCTACAGACACATTGGACAAAGTTTTACAGACAGTGGTGACATTTTATGTGAGGTTGGTAGTGCAACTCGTAGTTTGACATTTCATATTTTTATATAGGCTTTTGCATGGAATTGCGCCTAATATAGGAATTGTGTCACAAACATGGAAATTTTAATAATAAATAAACATAAATTAATGCGAAATGGAAATAATAGTATGCTCGTACATTTGAATCACTCGTATTAGAACAAACGCCATTGTAACACTCTTAGATCATAAATATTACATGGATACCACGTCAGGTTCCCAACTATGTTTCCCAACATAGCACAGACAAATTATTTTACTCCTTCTCGTTCCGACTTACGAAGTTCCTTATCTACCTACTTAGCTGATGGTTGCCTTAAAACTGCGCGAAATTAAAAGACTTTCAAGCGAGAAATTCAAACTGCTGTTATGTAATGCACCATTTAAGAAACTATAATTTGAAATTTTCTGAACGATAACATAAAGTCCCTTCCTCATATATTTAATCTTATTAAATAGAATTGTGCTCGTTTAAAAGGTTTTGTTTAAATTTAGTTGAATGACCAATGACACATGCATGACATATGTGACATATGGCAGAGAAAATAAAAATACTACGTATCACAAATACTGCGCTTGGGCGGTAATCGGAGGTACAGAGAAAGATAACGATATCGGAGATGGCATACTCACGAGAGGGATAATGAGAAAAAGGCGCGTCGCACATCTTTGAAACAGTATCGCTTATAAGTTCTTATGGTATAGCGGTATCCATGTAATATAATATATTGTAACGTTTTTCGGTTCTTAAAACGTTGTCGGGGTTTTAGAAAAACACACAGGCGATATATTTAAATTCACTTATTCTATTAACACTATTACGGTAATTAAAATCTATTAAAAATGCTTATTAACTATATCACTTAACCACTAATGTCTTTATTTATGTAAACGATATTTATATTACATGTACTAATTCAAACGCGACCGCACTATCGAACTCGTATCGATTGACTGCCTCCTGGCCAACCCGACGCGTTATTTATAGCTGGCGCGAACTTCCAGATTGTTCGGGGGCCTTCTAGAATGTCCTCGAAGATTCTGGAGAATATTCTCGAATCTTCGACCCGGTGCTGCCCTCTGTTATTCGTGGTGGGTAGTTCTTCTTCCGCTATGCTAGCGCCATCTAGGGACGCCTATCGGAACCGCCAGTTGAAAAGTTGGCGCTCGTTACAGTACAAATAGTTCATGCGACGCGAACAAACATATTATCTAAAAGCTTCTAAGTAAATTTCAAGTCTTGAATGTCACGAAAATGCTGCTTATTATTCGAGGGCAAGAAACAACAAAAGAAGTCAATTACGTCAGATTGCCATTATTACCATAATTGTCGTTTATGGCTAGCTATCACAAAATTATACTGTAAAAGTAATTTAATATAATAAATATGATTATTATTAAAAACGCAATAAGCAAAGTGACAATCAAAACTTTATGAAAAAAGACATATAAATTATATAATTATATAACAAAACACGCTTTCACAGAAGAATTTTAATGAATTGTAAACAGTAAACAATACAAGTTGTGCAATAATTTAAAAATATATAAAAATAAGGATATTTATTTTATTATTTCATCAATGGATTTTAAGATATGTATTAAATAAAATGAATTCCCATGAATCCTTATCAATTAAGTATAAATATCTATTAAGATCGAGGATTAAAAAAAGTGTGGCTGTAATAAGCTAATTACGAACGTCAAGAAAATAAAAATAAACTCTAAAACAAAATATTTCTTTTGACCTAGTAACTCTTAAGAAGAACGCTAAATGCGTGTATTTAAAATAAGAAATGTTATCACGAAATGATAACATTTTTTATTTTAAAAAAATGATTGAAAAAACAAAAATATGTTTCCAGAAGAACTGTTTTTCTAATTCTTTCTGGTGGCTTTACAGGTCGCTCGGTATGGATGGAATACTTTTACCTCAGTGAAAAAACATTTAGTTACGTATTCCGTATGCCCACATCTTATTTACGAGTATATCATAATTAAATGTGTCAAAAGTCCTAGAGAAATCAAAAAACATACCGAACACATTATTCCCGATATCAACCTTTTCATAGACGCGAACTAAGCAATGGTACAGTGCGTCAGACGTAGATTTACCCTGCGGAAAATCCAAATGTGTGTGTGAAAATATCCTTTTTCGCATGAAATATGTAATAAGTTGAGAAGTTATAATCTTTTCAAGTAATTGCAGTTTGAATAGCTACGGACCTATAATTACTAGCTTCAAGTTTGTTATTTTACTTAAAAAAAGGAAACACTTACTGATTTTTAATTTATCAGGGATTATTATTTGTTATACATGCCCCAAAATATGGAGGGCGATAAATTTTGCCACAAAATAAGGAAGCTGGTCAATACCACCAGAATGCTTATTAGCATTCTTATATAACATACACTCGATCTCATATTTGTCTGTAGGAATTGGAAATATGTTTACTGAGGGCACACAAGGCACATTGTTGCTACTTTCGGACGGAGGTTTCGAAAATCATAAGCAAACTTTTATCAGATTGTCTGAGGATCATCAACATTATTACTACCCGTTCATTCATTCATTCATTACGTTAGGGTGGGCACTTGAAGTCCGGGCACTTGTGCTAGGTGCTCATTGTACCATCCCTATTAAGTCTCTTATTTCCACTCAAGCAGTTTGGTGTTGTCTATAAAGCCCAGTATGTTGCTCAGTGGAAACTTGAAAGCCTTCGAAGGCTCCAATAGATCTCTCCCGAAATATTTCTGCCTAAGTACCTTCAATTCCTCACATGTGCAAATTACATGTAAACTCGTTTCCTTCTGTAGTTCGCATCTTCTGCACCACGGTTCGCTTACTCGGCCTGTGTTGTATAGATGCTTTTTCAGGCGACAGTGTCCAGTTACCAGCCCAGTAATGGTTTTAGCTTCTTTCTTGCTGTGCCTGAGTAGGTTATCAAAGAATCTAGCATCCCCATCTCCTATTAGCGCTTTGGTATGGAGTTGACTTTCAGTCGACCTTCATTTCCTTGTATTTTCTTTATCTAACCAGGTCCAGATCTCCATTCTTGCGAAATCCTTAGTAATCCCACATACAGGCTTTTGACTCATGAAGTGTCTTTTACAGCCCTCCTTGACTAGTTCGTCGGCTATTACATTGCCCTTTATATCCTCATGTCCCGACACCTAAATCAGAGACACCGTGTAGCCTTGTGCCATTGTATTGAGGGATTGTTTGGAGTCTGTAACTAGTTTTAACCGAGTTACGGGGTTCGAGAATGCCTTGATGACAGCCTGGCTGTCAGTCATTATATTAATTTTCCTCCTCATGTAGCCCCCATTTGCAATCATTTCGCCACAGGCTGCAAGAGCGAATACCTCTGCCTGGAAGACCGTTGTATGCTTCCTCAAGCTTAGGCATATCCTTTGATTAGGGCTGGGCCTACAATCAAATCAAAGGATATCCCTAAGCCTGGGGAAGCATACAATGGTCTTCCAGGCAGAGGTATTTGCCCTTGCAGCCTGTGCAGAAATGATTACATTCTATCTATCTATCTATGATCCTTAGCTGGCGACTGGCGGAGGTTGCCCACGCAACCAGTACGCTGCTGTAGGTGCCTTAGGATTTCGGACTTGTTCTATGATCGCTCTCCACGCTTTCCGGTCCATGGCGGTGGTCCTAGCTTGATTGAAATCGAGACGCCGGTTCTTCAAGTCGTCTTCCACTTGTTTTGTCCACGTTTTCTTTGGCGCGGTGCGTTGTATTTTCCACTGGACAGGTCGCTGTTTCCAGAGAAGTCTTTGTGGTATTTGGTTTGCGCCCATTCTGCAGACGTGGCCAAACCACCTCAATCGTCGTTGCAGGATCACTTCACCGATGGCTGGCTGTTGGTGACAGATTGTCCGAATGGTTTCGTTGGTAATGCGATCGCGCAATGAAATTCCCAGGATCTGTTGCAGACATCGCATTTGGAATACCTCGAGTGTTGTCCAAATCCAGTTTAAGCAGGGTCCATGTTTCTGATCCATAGAGGAGAATTGGCAAAATCAGCGTCCGAAAGAGGCGAATTTTGGTTTTCATGGAGATGTTGATCTTCTTCCACAGGCACCATTTGAGAGAGGCAAACGCCGCGGCTGCCTGTCCAATCCTGCTGTGGATCTCTGCTGTAGAAGCCACTTTCTTCTCCTGAACCAGTGACCCAAGGTATTTGAACTCCTGCACTTGTTCGATCTGTACACCGTCGAGGTGAACGGTGGCCTGCGATCCATCGGTTGTCAGCACCTTGGTCTTGTCCACGTTGATTTTCAAGCCGTACGATTGAGCGATGCGAGCAATATCATAAAGAGTGTCCGTTGCGTCGGCGTCGTTGTCTGTGAAAAAGGCGTTATCGTCGGCGAACATGAGGTCGGTCACTGAGTGATCGATGTCGAACTGTACTCCATTACCATCCATATTCTGTAATGCTATATATTTGGAGTTGCTTTTGAAAGATTTTGTTAACTTGTTAATATTCCAAGTGGTTTTGCCTTTATTTTTAGAATTTTGCATCTTATTTTCATAGAATTTCTTTTTTATCTTACATATTTGTGCGCTTTTTATGTCTTTTTGATGATTATATATGATTAAAAGACTTCGATCTTTATTACTTTTGAGTAAATTGTATAAATTTCGTAATTGTTCAGCTCGATAAGCAAAATCGGTTGTATACCACCCAATTCTTGGTTTGTTATTCATAGTGAACTGTTCACTAACGGATATGCTAAATTAAAGTAATAAAAAAAATCATATTTACATCCACAGCCCGTATAAAGCTCCTCCTAACCCTCAGCAGCCACAAGGAACTGAAAATGTAAGATTTATTGTTTACAAAACTTAGGTCTGTACCATAGAAATAGAGAGGGGCGAACGCGCTTCGACGAGTGCGCATCCTATTTTAGAGCGACGAACTAATGGCAGCCATTTTGAAGGTTCATTGTCAAAACCAATTGTGTATTTTAGCAAGTTTTCGTAATTTTTTTTCATTAAAGCCATATTAAAGTTTTGTGCACGTTTTATAAGATGTTGTATGCTGTCTCAAGGTGTCCACTTAGGCTTAAACCTGAAGGTGTTTTTTTTTTTCATATGTAAGCATAGATGAATCGACAAAATTCTATGTATTTTTGGTAAATTACGTATTTAACAATGAAAATACGCTTGTAGTTTTCTACAAAGTGAATTATTAAAACAATGGTTGGATGTTTTGGATAAGGATTGAAGTGCTTTCACTTAGTCGAAAAACAAATTGATTTTTTCGAAACATTTTAAAGAAGAAGACTTATTATAAAAGCAGACAATATAAAGAATAATTGCAGTACAATCAACTTAAATGTTTGCTACAACCTTAGCGATAGCAAAGATATCAGTCTTACAATTACTATACTTTCATCGTGGAGTTCGGTGGTTGAATCATTAGAACATAAACGCCATCCTTTAAAAAGAAAACTGAAGTATGTACGGTATTATTTTGTTTCAGTTATTCTCCAATACATACTACAATTTTTATTATAGGGTTGGTCGATATAAACGTTCAAAATCTTCTTGTAGGCAATTGTATCATTCATTTCGCTTTCATTTTTCTTGTTTAAATATTAAAAAACCAAAAAAAAAAATGCTGTGAGCTTTTCATATCATCTGTTTTAGTCACATGACAACAACTTCGAAGAAACTTGAAGGCTCTACGACAGGTTGAAGTAGTGGTCTGGCGATTGCACAATCTGTCTCCATTTCCGTTGTTAGTTAATGTGTCAAATTCTCAATTGCGGCATAGTGTTTCACTGGAATTAGGTTTATACTCGGTGTTGTTTTTAGAAAGATATCATTCCTAAGGCCCGTTTTACATTATGCTTAATTTAGTATGAAATTTTGTATAAAATTTTATTTTGAATTTATAAAGAAATTTACTTACATGTCATACATAAAAAAAATTACATCTGAAAATTGGTACAAAATATTTGAATATGTCTGTTTGATATTTAAGTAAAAAATTTAGTATGAAAAAAGTTATGAAAAGGGTTAATATTACCGTAAAATGGCTGACCAAGAAGTATTGCTGTTATGGCTATCATCTTTAAATGTAACTATGATAGCTAGTCCCGTAAAATATTATGTAAAAATTGGATAAGTATGTGACCTGAAGGAAGATGCATTCTAAATTTATTAAATTCGGGATTAAGGACTGACGGTCCATTGTCGAACGATTTGATGAACTTTGGCAATTTTCTCATTGTCTAGGTGATCTTGACGGACGTGGATAGATCTGGATCTGATAGATTTTACTTCTTCAATTATAAAGGCGCAAATAGTCTAGTAGTACTTAGACCTTCAGATGGTGATTATAAGCTTATTTCTAGTGTTCTACTAAAAACTTAAGCTACATCGATATAGATGAAGTTGCAGAGGAAAATGTTGAAATTTGGTAAGGTGCAACGACCAAGTGGCAATAGATCCGCTAATTTTGCAAGACAAGTTAGGGATGAAATATAATTCTAAAAATAAAATGCAATTTTTTGTATGTATCTATCTTTTTTTATAGATTATAAAACTGAGTATGTTCAACAAATTGTTATACAATCAATCAATTTTAACTTTATCTAGGTAGTTTTGAATACTCAATCAACAATTCAACCTGCTGACATGACCACGACATTATTTTAAAATGGATGGTGATACAGCGATATACGATAGACAACAAAACTTCCTTATGCTTTGACTCAACTACAAACTACATCGTGTATTTTTGCGTTGTCTATGTCAACTTAGATTGAGCGATGTGTATAGTACGACAAACGCCGACCTATCCCACTGGACTTAACCAACAATTCATTTATTGCGCACGCATATTTCGTTTGTAAAATTAATGAGAAAATAGAACAGGTTCTAAATATTTAGTACAATATTTCGTACGAAATTTACAAATAAATTTTTCTGTATGATACTCTTTGAAATATTTAATAGCAAATTTATATCAAAGTTTCATACTAAATTAAGTATAATGTAAAACCGGCCTAAAATATGGATTTGTTGGAAAAATATTCTATAACCATAATGTCATCAAAAGGTCGTAAATTTTGGTCAGTGTCAGTAACTATTTCAATTGCAGGATCTAATGTAAGTTGTCTGTGTAAAATGATCTTAGTTTAACATTTTGCAGACATTATAACACTTAATAATTGCCCAATGTATTCTAATATCAGGCAATTATTAAATAATTATACTAAATGTCACTTAAACACTAACCAAAAACCATTAAATGATGCCGGCACAGTTTTTTATTGGCCAAAACAGTTGTGACGTCTTAGGCCTTAATTTGAAATTTATTATTTTTCGAAATCGTTTTACTCACAAATATTTAACCCAAATATTGAATAGTTTTAGTAATTCGCTATCGTATAACACAAAAATGATGTACATTAAGTCGCTTTTGTACAACTTGTTGAAGGACTCGACCCTATAGTATAATTGCATCCAAGGAATTTATTTCATCAGTCCTCACAAAATAACCTAATCCTAACAATATACCTACCTATAATCTTAATCAGTTTGAGCGGTAATCGACGTACTTATCAATAAAAAATATTACATAACTTTCGTTTTAATTTATTTAACTTCTACATTTAAGAAATTTACTTACAAGGCCGGTTAACATTTTCTTAATTTTTGCAACTTATTTTACCGAATGTAAAGTTTTTCTCATGATTTAAAATATTGTATATGATAGATAGTCGTATGTACCCGGTGGGACTAGAAATGAAAATGCAGTGAAACACACTCCAAAGAAATTGTAATAATTAATATACAGTTAATTTGCACATTATGGCTTTTGTAATACCCAATGAAAAATACACTTGCGGTGCGCAATTCTTTTTCAACTTCATCAAAGGGAAAATAATTAAACAATCTTGTAATAGACGGTGGACAATGCTAGGTGTGGTGGCATTTTATGAGTTCAGCAACTATTTTATTGGAGTAAAGATTCTTAAGATATTTTTTTCTACAGAACTTTGGCCTTCGGTAGTCAATTTCATTACTTTAATCACATATCAAATCAAGTTAGAAACTCTTTTATACAAATAAGTGTGTTATGGCAACATATCCTAGAGATAGGTCAACTAATAACAAATGTCCTTGATGATTCCGAAAAAAAAATATTTTTATAGAAAATTTTACCCAGAAATATTTCAAAGCATATAAGATTTAATCTTATCTTTAAACGTACTACCAAGTATTAAGGGCTTGCGTTTTATCATGTAGGTGCATATCGTTGATAAACAGGGATAGCATATAAAACCTCCTGGTGTAGATAATTTTATTTTTCAAAGTTGTAAATATAGCTATTTTCACTTTATTTGAAATATGAATAATAATAACTTTCGAATAACAATGATTTGAGCACTAAGGTCATTTTTTTTTTTTTGATTATGTAAATCACTAATTCAATGGGTATTTAGGAATGGATTACCAATGATAATTAACTCGTTACCGTATGTGCATGGAATTTTTTATACAAACCGTATACAAGGTGGTAAAAACAATTGTGACAATGTTTATTATAAATAGATACAAAGATACACAATCAATTATCCTTTTTGGTGCCTTTTAATATATCCCAGAGCAATATAAAGTAGAATAAACGTTTCGCTTTCATTTTTCTAATTAGTATTTTCAATACCAACAACTTAATAACATTTAAACGATTATGTTAGTAATTATGAATGCACTAGTACGTTTATGACTACCATCATATCTCATATTCAGACATCTTCGATTTCCATTACATTATTTATTACTTACAAGACTGTAAGAAATAAAGAAAAGCGTAATGAAGCGCAATCTAAATTTTACTTTAGGTATATATATGAAAAGCTAAATAATCAGAATTCTTCCTAAACCTCGTACTCCACTTAAGGATAATACTACTCCAACTAAATATAATTTCTCTATGATTATTAATAATAATAACAAACATATAATAAATCCGTCAGCTATCAGTTCTTATATTTGCGCCCATGAAGCGACTTCAGTTATCTCTCAGTATTCGCCGAGGAATAAGGAAAACTATGAAAATTTTTACTCCAGGTGTATGATTTGGAAAGCAGCGCCAAATTATGGATTCCAGGAAAATATTTTTATCCTTCTGAATTTGGAAAAAGCAGCCTCCACGCCATTGCATTTCCGATAGCTACGCTGTCTTCAGGTCCTTGGTTTTTCGCAGGCGGTAAAGACAACATCTATGTTTAACAATAACTTAATCCTAATTACTCTAATCAACAGTAATTAAATTAAAAATATACGCCTAATACCTAGTACTAGTTAATAGTTATAATTTAACACCAATTCACACCACTAAAGAGCATGTAATATTCTTTATAAACACGTACTACTCTACCAATTATCTAAATATCATGCCGTAATCTATCTAATTCATTAGCAGCATTATTAGATGATTCCCACCATTCGGCCGACTGATTTCGCATCGCGTTCAATTTTACTCCTCAGGTAATACTCAAGCTGCCGTTCGCGAGAGCCACTCATCAATAAGTGGCAATTCTAAAAAATTCCTCTATAGCTGCTCCACTACATTCACAATGCGAATCATTAACCCTTGCAGTATGATTTAAAACTACCGTAACTCGTTATTAACTCTACCGCCTGATACGATAAACTAACACTCATTTCTCATTTTCCTAAAATGTGTAACGTTACCGATAAATTTCCTAGTCCCATTCACATTCAAAATGGTATCCCACCTACCCTACCAATTATTATCCAGTTTATCTTTAAACGCATTTTTAGTAATTAGTAATTAGTAGTTATCGCCCTATCCCTCTATACACCGCCTTTTTTTGCTAATCGATCCGCCCTCTCATCACCGATTGTACTCACGTGAGCCTTGGTCCAAGAATGCTTTACTCCCCCATCTTGTAACATACCAAGTATCTAATAACAAGTAGGTTGGCTTTTTTAAATTCCCTAACGCCTTTAATACAGATAAGCTATCAGTTATAATTCGTATGTCCTGTATAAATTCCCACTCACGCCTAATATAATGTATCGCCTGATTTATTGCAACTAATTCTGTTTGAAAATTATCACAATGATACGCTAATTTAAATTTTTGGTTATATGTTTCATAGGGGCATTGACATAAACAACAGCAACGGCTCCTATATTTCCCTCATTCTTAAAGCCCAACCGTAAAAATTTCTAAACCCTCTCCGAAAGTACCTATAAATTTGTTATAGGTAATACTTTTTAATTTGCTGGACAAATTCGCCCTCCTATATCTACTCGCCTTTTTAAATAATTAAACCCTTAAACGCTATTCTATTCGTACCCCTACAAAATGTAAGTTTTCTCAAACGTAATTCTACTGGTAATACACTCGAAATAACGCACGCCGCGTCGACCAAAATAGATGAATACACGTTCGCGACCTTAACTGTTAACGATCTTTGCGCCCGATTATTTTTGTTTGCTTCATTAATTTAAGGGTATATAATATAAAAAGGGTATTGAGCGTATATAAATTATATTCACATAGTGGTAGGTCTATGGCAAAATAGAGATTCTCACCTTTTGGGGATTTCTGATTATGCATCAATTGTATTATTTCTGTAATAATTATTCACTATGTAACAGGTAGTTTTTACATTAATAAAGACATTTATTATTATTATTAAAAAAAAACTCCATAAATCACAGAGAAGATATAAACTCGCTTAACATAGTTTATAGTAATTTATTTATTATTATTATTAGCCAATTATCTGTATCATCTCCATTTTTTTTTTAATTGTAAACGTTTCAGTCAATTTAATATTAAAAAAAATACACACGAACAAAAGGTAATGTCCATATACAGTTGCTTTGGGTATAGATAGCTTACCAATTGATGGTCTGTTCGTCGTATTTAAATGTTATTGCTTTGAGTTCGTTTGTGTGTTATGTTTAGTTTTATAATTAATGAATCTGTTACTAAAAACAATAATAAGTTGATTCATAAGATATTATTATTAAAAATATTATTGATAAAGAGTAATACAAAACGACTAAATCTAAAAGTAATCTAAAAGTATAATTTTGCAGTTTCTTATTTTAATTGAAATTGTAATATCTAATCTTAAATCTCATTTGTTAATTAAAAGATTATACAAAAAAAATGATAATGTATGGTTTGAGATATAAACTCTTAAAAATGTTGCAAAATCCTATGAACGCAACGTAGAGGAGAAAATATATTAAAATAATGGTAATTTACTTAATTTTATTAAATTAAAGACCTACATTTTCCAGAAAAAAAAGAAAGTGTAATAACTGTGTAATTTTGATTTAATTATTGATATTAATTTCTTGAGATGCCAGAGAAGTTGCACCGGCCGCTTACCAGGTGAATAAAAAGTGTTTTTCCAGCTCAAAGTGTAAATATGGTTTCGGTTTACGTAAAGAATACCGAAATATCATGACTGGATATTTTTCCATAATAGGTTTGTTATGTAAGTTCAACGATGTCCTCATTATAAGTAAACGAAAGGTGCGTGAGCCGTCTATAATAACTGATACGAAATCGTATTCATTTATTGTTAACAAATGTGAATTTACGTCTACGCCTTGCAGTTGTTCGAAACAGTTAGGAAGATTTCGGGTTTAATCCAATTTAACTTTTTTTTTTACTTCTTATATACCTACCTGCATTTTATTTGTCATGTTACTGATTAAAATACAAAACAAATCCTTGAAGCGGCCGCGCTTTGTTTCTGCAGACTGGTTTCTTGTGGACAACATGCCTGAATAAAATGTCAAAATTTTCCTTTAAACATTATCTGCATTCTGGAATTTTTATTAAATTAAGTAAAATGAATGACCGAAAATTTCGCAAATAACCTCAGATATGCATTATTGGGATAAACAACGATTATTGAGTTATAATAAGCCGTTAAGCTTCTGGCTTTAGCTTTATCTGCAAAAGTATATTTTTCGGTTTCCATCCTTATATACAGATTGGAAGCAAGCCATTCGATCAGTACTTATGGAGTAGTCGATTGTCTAAACGAGCCATAGTGCCTCACTGAGTTATTATTGTTACTTGTTAGGTAGTTAGTTGAATCTTTTTAGTTGAAAATAAACATTTGTTATTCTCGGATAGTCAGGGAGAGTTTTACCTTTGAAAAGTTGTATCAATTTCAGGCACCGTACGTTATGAATCCCTTCTGAATATGCAAATTGTTTTGCGTTTTGATTTTTTGATTTTTTTTAGAAGTTAATGGATATTGCGGGTGAATTTCATAATTAAATAATTCGCTATATAATTTTCTTCTAAGAACGACTCGGTGAATAACATTCTGCAAACGCCTCTGAGTTACTGTATCAATAATTTGTCTTATAATAATTCCTAAGGAAGAAGGATTTATGTCCTGGTTGTCGTGAAAACGCGTTCATTATCCCAGTTTTGTTGCAAATAAAACAAGTATAATTTATATGCTTCACGCCCAGTCGTGAATTTCACGACAAAATGCTCCGGTACCTAATTTTTTTTAATACTATTCTTCAGAAAATTTTAAATACGTGTCAATATTTTGAAGAGTAAAAAAAATCAATTCATGAAAATATTTATTATTCGAAGTCTCTTCTACAAAATAACGTTGTTATGCTATAATGGGAATTTACGATAAATATTACAAATTTGTACTAAAAGACTGCTCAAAAGAGTAATTTATGAAAAATATAAAAATTAAATTAACAACACACATTTTATAGAGATATTTAAAGAACCGTGAACATAGAACGGTAGAAATTGGAAAATATTTTGAAATCCAAAAAAATCAAGTATATTTTGTACGCAGTGACTCGTAAATATTGCAAGATGTGATGAGACTCTTCTAAAATATAGATACAATAAAAAACTATTTCGTCGCATCACGTGGGCACTGGTACAATCGCCGACATTATTATTTAGCACTCGAACAATTGGCTCGACGTCATGGTGGTGTAATATGTATTAATGTCGGTGATTGTACAGTGACAAATATTATATACAGTAAAAGTTATTAGAAAAAGGTTCTTGGAATTAAATTTTGTATAGGTACACAGCAAAAAAAAATAAATATTTTTTGAATAAATTGCATATTTCTGTCTCCTGTCTTTCTTTCATTTATGGTGGGCCAGCTAAAGTAAAATCTATGAATTTATTTTATATTGCTGCAAGGATGCCTTTTTCAACTGCTATTATTTAATTACTAAGATAACAACACGGTTGCATGTCAAATAGTAGGTACAATGCAAAAATATACAACTGCAAAATGTTGTGCAAAAAATTCTCGACATGCAACTACGTTTATACTTACGTGCTAGTTGAGTAATTAATTAGAATGCGGAAATATAAAATAGTAATTTATTTAATTATATATATTCTTGCAATTAATTTTTGAAGCCACATTCAACTTTTGTATAGGTACACAGCAAAACAAAAATAAATATTTTTTTGAATAAACTGCATATTTCTGTCTCCTGTCTTTCTTTCATTTATGGGGGACCAGCTAAGGTAAAATCTATGAATTTATTTTATATTGCTGCAAGGTTGCCTTTTTCAACTGCTTAAATTAATCGGTAATTATACGTCAATTTTATATCGCGCACTTTATTTAATTACTAAGATAACAACACGATTGCATGTCAAATAGTAGGTACAACATACGTGCTAGTTTAGTAATTAGTTAGAATGCGGTAATATAAAATTAACCTATAATTATAGATTACTGTGATTGATTTAAGTAGAAAAGAGATATATACAAATAATGTTTTATTTGTACATTCGATTCATACTTATTCCAAATAATAAAGGACTGAATTATTGAATTGAATACAATGGCTAACTGAATGATATCAATACCAAGCATACTCTTTAAAAGTGATAGAGTTATAAAACAGAAAAATCCATCCATATGTTTTGATTAATATTTTAGAATTTTGCAAAAACAATGCAAAAATAGGGAAAATAGTCATTGCCACAAAACTGCTACATGATCATTTTGAAAATGACAGCTGATGCTGAGGAAATAAGAACAATCAGGAAAACTTTAACATAATTCCATTTTTCTTATTTTGTGTAAGTGTAAGAAACAATACACCTACGCTATAACTCTCTAGTAATTAGAAAGGTGTAGTAGAACATAAATCAACAATCAACATCCAGGAATATGAAAAAAACTACGCATCTTTGTTCAGATGTTTTGACGTCACGAACATCTACTTTCCTGTAGATCGCATGCCAGAGTTGGGCAAAATATTATTTAGATAAACTAACGGATACAGATAATTTAACGATTATTTTTATCCGAAGGCGATACATAAAGTATCTTTTATCTTTATCCATGGACGATAAATAAAAATATCTTCTGTTTTTATCCGTAACTGATGAATAAAACTGTCTTTTATCTTTACCTATTATTGTCCGTGACCAGTGAACTTTATGAGAAATTGATATTTCTTAGATCTCATAAAAAAAAGATAAAAGTAGGTACTTTCGTTGTTTGTTTCTTGTTCCTACACATTAGACAAGATCTGTTCGACTGTATTTTTACAGCTATGTACTTATAAACAACTTAAATTAAAACACCAATACATAATACAGACGACAAGTATAATTTATAAATCTCCAATACAAAAAAGAGGATCGCCTATCGACATACCGCCTTAAAAAAAAACAAAGATCTGGCGTATATGCTCGCGCTGAGAGTCTCGTTTTCCTTAGTAAGTGAGCGATAGGCGCTATTTGGAATAAAGTTATTTTTAACTGTGAATGACACAGTTACAATTAAAATTATCTGTAGTTGAAATAATCCAGTTGAAATAATTTATAGTTAAAAGTTGAAATAATTAAGTTTACAATATTTATTTGCAAATAATTTTATCTTTGAATATATTATCTGGATATTTTTCGTCTACTGCTTAACGTGCATTATGCTGAACATCTTATTAGGAATTACTTGCTACTTCAAATCTTAAGCTATAACATGATAAAGCCATTCAGAAATCCCATTTTAAAGTAAACCTCGTGAATAATTAAGTATATATTATTCAGAAAACAAGAACACTTAACCCTTCAGTAGTCGCGTGGATTACAATAGTATTCCAGCGTTATAAATAACGTAATATAAATTAGTAATGGCAGAGCCTTTAGACCGTTATGAATACTCTATTGTTGTGTATCATGTAAGCATGGTTCTTTTATGAAAAAAATCAAACGTGACCAATAAAAATTGCTAAAAATATAGAACCTAAATGGTCAAAGAGAAAGCCTTCTGCAAATGTACGTACACAGATAAAAATACGGAGTTGAATCTAACACCGTTTAACTCTTTTCCGTTTCCCTTCGCGCCACCGTTCAAGAGCTCCATTTTCGGTATTAAATTTTTGCAACTAAACGGATAAATACAGTTTTCTTTCCATAGAAATAACACCTCTTAACGGAGGCAACCTTAATCCGTAAGCCCAATTTCTCTTTTGCAGTTTTACTTTTTGTAAAAATGTAAAGTTTCGAAATGAGAAATTTTAACTTTATGCTGTTATTAAATATAACGGTGTTGTTTTCCCCATTGCATGTATTACTACTTCTATCATATAAAATTATTCTGTTCTAATCCAGTTAGTCCACTTGGAAAGAATTAATTAAAGTTTAGGGCAGTTACGATTTGAGAACAAATGTCCCCATCGGAGTATCCTTCCCTTTTTGCGTTGAGGTTTTGGAAAAACATCTGTTAAGTAACAAATTATCACCTCCTGAAGGAGAAAATATTATGCAATTTATGGACATTATTCACATTAGGACTTAAATACGGTAGTGTAGATGCGGAGAGAAAACGAGATTATTTTTCCTTGAAATCGTGTTGAAAGCGCAGTAAATCAATCTCTCGTTTTGTTGAATTTTGTTACAAACCAGGAAACACTTCTGTTTTCAGTATGCAACTCCTTTGGAACAAAATATTCCCAAAACGGAAACTCCTATTTCACTCCGCAAATTTACTGTGTACGCCTTTTTATATATCATAAGACAGCCGTGCGGCAGCTAAGCAGAAAAATAAG